>JFZS01000032.1:0-133578 GCA_000709145.1 Balansia obtecta B249
CTAGAGAACTAGACACGTTCGAGACCGTGGCAGATTGTCGCAATGAAGAACCGTTCACTCGACGCGACGGTGATAGTAAAGAGGATGAAGAATCATTGGACACGAGGGATATCGATGAGCTTCTGGGAGAGTGTCCAGCTCTTTGTGAAGTTACATAAGGGCTTAGAGTGCTGGATGTCCTGCGCGGAAGAGGAGAATACGACCTGCTCCCAGGTTGCGGCGTGGATTGACCAGAAGCACCAGCGGCACTGGATGGACCCCCGGCCAGTCGGTCCAGCCACATGACGCGGCTATAGAATATAGCAGCGGAATCTAGCACAATGTCAGGATTCGGCGTGGGAGAGGGCCATGTTAACACTGAGAGCTTTCAACTCGTGACTGTCCGAAGCTGAACATATCACTGGTCTGGCACATGGCGCCAGGTTGCAGATACCGGCGAGGCTGTCACTCTTCACACGGCAGTGGGGCTGCTGGTCTGGGCGTCGTGCTGAAACGGCTTTGATTGGCTATAATGTTTTCAACGTCGACGACTAGGCATAAGAAGGATGTATGTAGCAATTGTCGGAGGCCGGTACTGCATTGGCAAGGAAACGTCGAGTTTTAAGAGATGAATGGATGTACGCGGTGCAGATCGAGCACTGTACCTCGCCAGCATGACGAGGGTAATGATGTGCGGACAAACCAATTAAGTGGCCGACGTACTTGCAGGTGTGCGTGAAGTAGGCGTGGTCCCTGATGATCACTGCTCCCATGAACAGGTGGTTGTGTATTTTATCAAGTGCTTCATAAAGTAATAGTCGCATGCTGGCGTACTGAGGTCGCGTACACCGTATCAGCGAAAGCTTGAGACACCTGAGAGTATTTTGATGGTAAGGTTTGCTCTACGTCACATCGGACAGGAAGTCCTTTCCTGGCCAGCTACAGACCGTACATACCAGTGACATTCCGAGCATGGACAGGCACATACCCAGGTAGTTGGAGCAGAGCGCGTTCCATAGACAATGTACGGACGTACAATGTGGAAAATGCACTGACTGGGGGGGGGGGGAAGAGGGGATCGGTTCGGTCTGTGAGCCACCCATGGACTGGGGTGCAGAAGACATCATGTGACCTGGAAAGCAGGAATTCCTCTGTGATATCTCATAACTAAGCTCAGACCGAGGTGCCACACCTCACCTCCTCGGTCGGGCATGGTCGAGTTGCAGGAGCTTTTCAATCTATCATTTCAACCAGACCCATCCCCATCGCCAAGGAGGCATTGGCATGGCGGCTGGACTCGAGAGAGCCTGGCTTTGGAACCCGACAGGCGGAGGTCTTGGTCCGGTTCGGCGCAAACGTCAGTAAATCGTAACACTTGGGGGGTTAGCAGGAAAGCGTGGAGGCGTGCAAGCGAGTCAAATTCGATGCTATTTAGTCGATTTCAGTTCCCTCAAGGCTCGTCCTCCAAGACTGGGAGACTGCCGTCGATAGAACACGCTCCTCGGACACTTCCCCTCTTCAATCCACAGTGATGATGGTCCCGGCCAGCTGTTGTTTGATTGTAAAGATGATCCCTAGAGGCTGATTCTGCATCTCCTGATGGCGGATAACGTCTAACTCCCGTCGAGCTAGGTTACCGCACAACACGATATCATATGCCTTCTCCAAATCCATCTCTTTCCATTTTTGCTTTGGTCAACTCTTGATCTAGGGCTTCTGGCTTCGTGTCCTAGAGCTTCCATATGTTTTGCTTTGGCTTGATGGATGAGCTCGCGCGCTGCGTTGGATGGTCTCCTCCTGGTACCCGCCCCAGGGCCCAATCACACATGGCAAACAAAAAATTCAAGACGGCGCACCTTTTCCCCCTCCATCCCTCTCTCTTCTCTTCCCGTCTTGCCTTCGACCCTTCTCTTCCTCCTCTCCACCCACTGTACAGCACCTCCACTGCCTTTCGGTGTCAAATTCATCACTCCCGCTTCCTCTCTTTCTACTCCCAAACAAGTCCGCTTTCTTGCGCAATTCATCACCATGGCTGAAGAGGTATGTCGCTCTACAATTACAGTGCTACTTATCATTGCGCGGCGCGCTCCGCGACCCGAGTCGAGCAGTAGCCAAAGAGAAAAAAAAAAATCCCACCCCGCATCGTCCCCTCGTGCCTGCCCCACGGCATCTGTACGCACAAATCAAAACCTCGACACTCAAAGTTGTGTGGTCTTAAATGGAGATCGTGCGCAATTGGGGGATGATATGGGCCGATGGCTGTTGCATCGTCAGAATGTTGTCTATCAATGCCTTTACTCACGAAAGCCGGTCAAATAGCACGATGTCACCTTCGAATCCGCCGATGCTGGCGCCTCTCTGACCTACCCCATGCAGTGCTCTGCTCTGCGCAAGAACGGCTTCGTTTGCATCAAGGGCCGTCCCTGCAAGATTGTCGACATGTCCACCTCAAAGACTGGCAAGCACGGCCACGCCAAGGTCCATTTGGTTGCCCTCGACATCTTCACTGGAAAGAAGTACGAAGATCTCTCTCCCTCTACCCACAACATGGACGTCCCCAACGTTTCCCGTCGTGAGTACCAACTGGTGAGTGTTCCTATTCCCGCCAAAAGGATCGCGGCGCTAGATATAGCTGACTAGTGCTTTTTTTTTTTTAGCTCGACATTTCTGATGACGGTTTTCTCTCCCTTATGAACGACGATGGCGAGACCAAGGATGATGTCAAGATGCCCGATGGCGAAGTCGGCGAGAAGATCAACAAGCTCTTCAAGGTCGAGGAGAAGGATACCAGTAAGCTACAACTCCTTCTATTTTCTTTTGCATTCCAATGGACGCTGCCTAGAAGCTCGTCTACCTCCAGCAAGTGCAATCACGGTTGGTTCTTCGCGCATGTTCACTGATTGATACATTTAGACGTCATCATCCTTACCTCCATGGGCGAGGAAGCTGCCGTGGAAGCCAAGGAGGCTCCCAAGCAGTAAATTAAATTTATTATGGGCCCAAGCATCGCATGCCTTTGTTTGTAGCTTTGGCACAAACTCGTCATTTGATATCTGGACAGATCGGAGTTAAAGTTGGTGATTCCTGGCACGACAGATACACATGGGCGAGAGGTTTAGGTCGATGCGCGTGGAGACATCACGTGGACGGGAATGTATCGGCTAGCTGCGCACTGAGTACTAAAAAACAGTCCTGGCGCTGGCGCTTTCAACGATTTCCTTTGTTTATGGAACGACTGAGGCCTTGCCAGCATCTCTTGAGTTGATTGCGACTGGGCGAGTCATACCCCCAAAAAAGAAAAGGCTGAGATATAATGACCGTATTTCAAGTTCTCCTTTTGGTGCACGATGGATAATTTCGGGTTAATGATCAGAGGAAAGTGAGCTTTCCCCTAAAGTCTGTGAAACATATGTAACTTGCCCCTTGTAAAATTTTTGTGAAGGCCGTCCAGGCTCGTCATGGATGAATATTCCAGTCAGAGAGAGAGACGCACGAGATCTGCTGAGAACTAACAGCCCCATATTATCGCCGTCGTGCAACTCTGTGTGGGTCACATTAATTCTGCATAACTCCGTACAACTCCTAGAACTATCCGTCAAAAGCCATAAAGCAAAGTTCAAGCAGTTATCACAGACCTGGATAGACTCTCCTCTTGCTCCGTTTTGCGTCTCCGGTAATGTTCGACCTACGCCAGGCACATGCAGTGAATGAGCCACGTTACCACACCTGACCTGCAATTTCGATCGTTCCAAAGCGATGGAAGACCGACAAGGGCTAGGCAAAATGCCCAAGGGCGAATCATGTTCTGAATGCGGAAGTCAGAAATGGTATCTTCAGGATGGTTTACGATTCTGCTCCCGGGGTCATCAAATTGAAGTACGCATCGCAAAAAAAAAAAACACCATCAACACGCATGAAGCTAACTGGACATCTTAATGTTGATATGTAGGGCTTTATTCAATTTGACCTTGGTGATGAGCTAGCAGCTGGAGAGCTTGGCTCTGTAGTGAGACGGAAAAAAGAAGCTAGAGAGATTGAAAAACGTCAACTAACAGGACAAGAAGGCAAGACACTGTACCTGGAGGCCATTCAGCTATTGCTACGCATGCAGGCAAACTTCTTGGTGCGGAATAAGGGACATAAAGACGAACTAGAGACTGTTATCCGTGACCTTTGGGACCTCAGAATCCGTGGATATGGGTCTATCCTCAACCAAACCAACTCTGGAGACACGAAGCTCGAAGTATTCAGCTCGCAACCTACTAGTTCAGCAGAGGGGGCAAAGCCTAGTTGGAGAACAACCTCAAGGGGACAAAGCTGGGACCCAGAACAAGGTTCCGACTGGCCATTGCCCAGACTGCCGGAAACTGTTGCGCTGTGCTATTTGGGATGTTTGCTATTAAAAACTGCTACGCGCTTAACAGATCTGCTCACATGGGTATCTAACGGAACTCTGCCATATTTGAGAGCCGTAAGTTTCCCTTTGAACCTCTCCAAACTTGTCTACCTCGTGTTTTGACAGTCCCTTTCATCCAGTACTTTCATTTGCCTATCGAGATGCAGAAAAGGATGCCATCTCAATATGTGAATGTTCTTAAGCTACCGTCAGTCACTGGTCTAAGAGGACACGACCTATATCAAACAGTAATGGATGCAGTACTTTCATACAAACTGAATTACGATTTGACCTTTCCAGAGATCAACTACTTTCCCATGCTAGTACAGTACGCCAAGGAGCTTGCATTACCCGGTATGGCTGGACATCAACACGTTCATCGATATGCATCCAGCTGACCAACATCAGTTGAGACTATAGTTGCCACGAAAAGACTAGCAGCCATTCTGAACTACTCCTTCGAGTTTCCTGTTTCCAACTCGAGAATTTTCCCCCTGGATCATCCTGAGCTGAGTCTCGTTGCCTTCTTGGTTGTATCGACAAAGCTGTGCTTCCCACTTTCTCGAAAACTTGCATCGTTACTCGACACCCCGATGTGTCGTATACCTCGTCTAGACTGGGAAAAGTGGAAGACAGCATACTCCGAAGGCTTGCTAAGTTCTCGATGCCGAGATGCGGATATGCCTGCATTTGATGAATACGCTCCTGAAAAAGTCGCTAGCTTGGAAGACGAAGAATTCGATGCCTACATGGTATATTTAAGTGCTACTGTTGGCAAGAACAGTAAGATCGCATGATGCTATAACAGCACGATGTTCGAGAGCTTACACGGAGACAGATGAAGATGCAATAACTCAATTCTTCCCAACCGGACCTGAGCCCGGAGCAGTGCCTTTGACACTGGATATAGTAGAAGGTCAAGTCGAGGAGCAAGCTCGCCAAATACTTGCAGAAGTAATTACCTTCGACAAGACTGCTAGTCCTAAGACTGGAGATTATGAGGCGTACCGAACAGCTCAAGACTTATCCGAGACTGCTCGTATGTTTTACACGGCAGCAGGTCAGTACTCCCACAAAGGAGAAATATTTCTTCCTTAACTGGAAGTGCTGACAATACGCAGGGGAAACTGCTGGGCTCTCCATTGACATGGTGGTTCAAGCCGTGTACAAATTGGAGCGACGAATGATGTGGTGGCAGGGACAGCAACCCACAATTGAAGCGTAGCAGTTGTGGAGGATGAAGATTTGTTCAAAGAACGCACCATTATATAGTGGTCACTATCTGATACGTTTCATGACTGATGATACTCATATGACGCACCAACACACTACCAATTCGACGGAGGACAACGAAGGATCGTCTCGCGTGACCCACAACAAATACGGGGGTACTTATCTCCAGCGATAAGTTCTTGGTGATGCCACCACGTGACTAAAAGAATGACCTAGGGTTTTCTAGTTTTGCTCGCTCTTTGAGCCCGCCCCACTAACTTTAACACGCAGAACTGTTCGGGTGCAGAAATCCTCACCATCGTCAGCGTCACAATCAGCCAAGAGTAAGTTGCTGCCTCTTTAGTGTCATACGCCTGCAAATAGACTAAATAGCTGACCCTTATAATAGTGCAGATGTAAGCTCAATTTTTCAGCAGTGTCCCGAGCCCGATTTCAATATTTCAACCGATCTTGCTAACGTACTACTAAGTTTCGTCAAGACCTTGACGGGTAAGACCATCACCCTAGAGGTCGAGTCCTCTGACACAATCGACAATGTCAAAGCCAAGATTCAGGATAAGGAGGGCATTCCTCCTGACCAGCAGCGATTGATCTTTGCTGGAAAGCAGCTTGAGGATGGCCGAACCCTGGCAGACTACAATATCCAGAAGGTTCGTTTCTCAGGACCCAACGAGTTCGACGCTCGGCCGAGAAGGCCAAGATTTGTATCTCAAAAGGGAAGTTTTTGTGGTGTTCGCGGTGGCTGACACATGATGAATTCATAGGAATCTACTTTGCACTTGGTTCTCCGTCTCCGCGGTGGTATCATTGAACCTTCGCTGAAGGCATTGGCTTCCAAGTTCAACTGCGACAAGATGATCTGCCGCAAGTGCTACGTATGTCAAATCTTCCGGTTATTAGGAGGAAATCAATCAGCGAATGCGACCTGGAACTGACAAATGTTCACAGGCGCGTCTTCCCCCCCGTGCCACCAACTGCCGCAAGCGAAAGTGTGGCCACACCAACCAGCTCCGACCCAAGAAGAAGCTCAAGTAAACAGTTTCACCCATGCATGCGGCGTCTAGATATTGGCATTCTAGGGACGGTGAGGGCAAGGTTTCACGTTTGGCAAGGCTGGCTTTGTTTGTACCACCTGAACTGCATATATTGTATTAGAGGGTATACAGTTCAGACAGCACAATCTCGATGATGTCCATGAAATCAAGGTTGTGCATTGAAAAATTCTAATAGCCTCGTGTGTGAGCAGCTTGTCCATGATGAAACATTGGGTCAGCGGTCAATGTCAGTGTCGACGAGGCGCCCTTTTTTTGCAAATCTTCATGAAGAGACTACAAACCCACGCCACTAGAGTGCAACTTTGAGCAATAAATTCTTTCAGCAACTAGAATAACTAGCGAAACCAACGTATCCTGCCTTGGATCTGAAAAGAAAGTCTAGCACGAAAGTAAATGTCATTACGACAGGCATGAACCAACTTTTCGCTTGCGACGCCAGTGTGCGGTGCTATTGAAACGGATAAAATCCGGCCGGGGGACCCTCTATGGCTAGCTAGTGCTAGGTCCATCCCGGAGCTTAGCTTCAAAGCAACCGTGCACTTGCACTGGCTGGCGACAAACAGGTGGCATATGTGTCCCAAGCGTGGCTTCGATTGAGCAACCAGAATCACCATCTCCTTGCACGCTGCCGCCACCATGTCAGGATCAGGATACGACGCAGTGGTAGACGTGGACGACGAAGTAAGAAACGCATGAGCAACCCCTGATCTGAATGCTAGGAAAGCATTCTTGGAGGACTCGACTACAGGAGCCGCAACGATCAACTAAAACTGCACTGCAGTCCTCCCGCATCCCCCCCCCCCCCTTCTTCTCCCACTAGACCACGCAACTGACTTTCGATGAATCAACAGGGCGATCTCGGCCACACAGATCTCCAAGAAGATCTCGAATTCCACACGTCCAACTTCAACGAGACATCACAAGCCGGCCATAAAGGCGCTCCATCAGGACTGCCACCCCCAGCAACAGCCTCCTCGCCGTCATCGGGCAAGCGCTTCCTGTGGACCATATCGTTCTACTCTCAATTCTTCGATGTCGACACATCAGCTGTGCTGCAACGCTGCTGGGCAGCCCTGTTCCCGCGAGCCAACTTTCTCGACGTACTAGAGGGCAACCCAGATCTGTACGGTCCATTCTGGATCGCCACGACGGTGGTCCTGATCTTGTTCTTGGGCGGCACCATCAGCGACTGGCTGTCCACTCGGGGCTCCGCGCAATTCGCGTACGACTTTCGACTTTTGAGCGGTATGTCCTCTTTCCCCTGGCTGCCGGGCTGCAATGGCTTTGCGCCAGTGTCGTAGAAAACTGCGGTCCCCAGCCCACCCCCAGTGCTTCCAAAGAAGCGATACAGCCCGTCAGTGACCATGTGAAGGCTAAATTCTTACGACGCTGCTCAATAGGTTCCGCCGTTCTCATTTACGGCTACACGCTTTTCATCCCCGTGGCCCTTTTCCTCGCCCTCCGCTACTTCGGCAGCGAATCCGCCAATCTCCTCGAGAGCTGGGCCCTTTACGGCTATTCTAACCTCATCTGGGTCCCTGTGGCTGTAATCAGCTGGTCGCCGATCGAGATTCTTAACTGGACCTTTGTCGCCGTTGGTTTCGGCATGTCTGTTGCCTTCCTCTTGCGGAACTTGTACCCCGTGCTGACCGCCACGGATCGCCAAGTGAGCAAGGTGCTCTTGATCTTTGTCGTGGTTCTCCATGCCGGCCTCGCCATCACCATCAAGATTCTGTTCTTTGCACATAACAGCCCTGCAGTGAAAAAGCCGGCAGGCTCAGAGAGCAAGCCTTCTGGGGACAACACTGCCTCTTTATTCTAAGACCGACATTTCGAGTCACAGGGGACACAGAGCAAGAGAGACTAGCTTCAAGGGTCTACTTTGATATAGATGGGGATGGCTTGCTCATTCTGCTGTGGATTGGACGTAGCTGCGCGAGGTTCGGGATACTTTGCTCCCGTCCACCATTTTCATCCTGGGCAGCAAGAAAACGGGAGAATTGTAATACCGGTATTTGTACAGCATACGAAAGCGCCTATCCTGTGAGCATCAATATATTTCGCCCATGGATTTCTCCCTCAATACCATCGGTCATACGTGACATGAAAACGGGCAAATCCCAGCAACCAGTATCTGTACAATGTATAACCGTGAGCATCACCCATGGATTTCCCCCAATGACGCACCATGTCGAAGCCTACTTCACCCTCTCGACCGGCCCCCCATTCGCCTCCCAATCAAGCCAACTCCCAGAATACTCGCCGACGCATTCCCACCCAGCGCGCCTCGCCAGCCCAGCCACCGCCTTGGCACGCACGCCAGCCTTGCAGTAGAACAAAAGCGTGCTCTGGCGCGCGGGCCTCTCGAACCCATGCGCACCCCGGAACTCGGCCTCGCGCATGCCAAACGCCCGCGCAGCCGAGGAGACGGGTATATTGACGGCGCCGGGGATCTTGCCCGACGCCTCGAGCTCGGCCGGTTCCCGAACATCTGCGCCGCGTCAGTCCCTGCATTCTTACCGGCAAAACCGCTTACGCACCGACGATGACGACGTCCCTTGGCCCCCCGTCCACCAGGCTCTTCACCTCCTCAAAGGTCCAGATCTTGCTTCCGGGCTTCTCGCTCCCGGCGACGGAGTACCACCGCGGGACAACACGGCGCGACTGGTCCTCGCGCAGCGGTCGGCTGCGTGTGGGAAGACGCTTGGGGGCCATGAGGGCGGACGAGGCGCGGCATGTTCGTTGTACGAGTGCCGGCGAGCAGGCGAGGAGCCGTTGGATCGGAGGCATCGTTTGCAGGTCAGGCCGACAGGCGAGGGTTTTACGCGTTTCGGAGACGGAGGCTTCCTTGCGAACGCAGCCCGCGTGTTTTTCGTGGGCTGGCCCTTCTGAGACCGTGGGAGGAAGCACGCTTTTGTTGAGGTTGGGATAAACGGCAAGGGGGATGGCTGTGCTGTCTGAGTAGTTATGCTAATGCTTCCGCGGACGAATGGCGGCGGTATGGCGGTATCGAAAGAGATCATCAGCATGGCTAGCCAGGTTGTACTGTAAGTGGGGAAGCTGTCTAGTCCAGTCCGGCCCGCCCGTCTGTTCGTCATTGTTGGCAAGCATGTTATCCGCCACTACAATATCTTTGTTGCCGCAATCTATACCCCTCGTTTAATTAGGAATCGATTGACCATTAAAACTTATTATATGCTCTTCGAGTAACCAATGTTATAGCTAAGCGCACCCTTGCCCACGCGAAAACCGGCCTAGAATATGTACGCACCCATGTACTTGACAATTAATTAATTCCATGTATCCTCCAACTCCTCATGTTCATCCTCGGCGAATATGATTTAACTTGACCGTCCACGCAGCCAACTGGCTCTATTTCCCATGCCAGTGGCGTATTCGTTTAATTACGCGCCCTTCGCTTTATTTTCGGTTCTGTAGCCCATAACTCCTCATGCTGTTGTCATCTTCGAAACAGTGCATTGCTTCCTGACCAGCTGTCCAAAAGGACTAGAGGGTCCTTGGCTTGATGGCTTTGATCTTCGTCACAGTGTCCTGGCGGTCATCAATTCCCAATCGCGCTTTTCAAACATCAAGGGACAGTCATCCTGTATTCATTGTGGTTAGTCGCATCGTCATTAAGAAAATTGAGAAAACTGTTGCGTCATGTACTGACCATGGGGAATATAGTAGCAAACACCTTTATCTCCTCAGACAACGGCGTAGCATGATGAGTCCACTTCAGCTGGCAAGAGGCCTTGCCGACAAATAGAGCAAGGTTGAGCTGAGCATAGACCTGACCAAGGCAGTAATGAGGTCCGGTGCCGAAAACAAGATAGTTCTTGGCGCCCTTTACCTCAGCATCTCCAGAGTAATATCTTTCAGGGTCAAAGTAGTCGGGGTTGTCGTACACCTCGGGATCATGCAAAGCCATATATGTCGTGGGAACAACCATAGACCCTACACGAGGAGTCAGTAACGTAAGAACAAGAGAAAACAAGTCAACAGCTGCATGAGTATGAGCGCGCCTACCCTTGGGAACAGTGTACGAGTCGGTGATAGGGAAGGGTTTCTTGACCAAGTAAGGAACCATCAGCACGGGAGGACGGTATCGGAGCAATTCTCGGACAACCGCGCGCGTGTAAGTCAGCGACTCCAGCTGGTCCATGTTGAGCTCAGCATTGGGATCACCATTTCGGACCTTCATATTCTCATCGCGTACTCGATCAAGGACGTCTGGACGCTGGGCCATAACCTGGAACAACCAAGTAGCGGCGCTGCTCGTGGCGTCCTGGGAGGCGAAGAGAAAGGTAAAGATAGTCTGGGAAATTTCGAAGTCGGAGAACATGCGGAGTAGAGGCGAAGGCTTCTCCAGGTTATCCTTATTCTCCCCTTTGGCATCCGCCTCGCGCCATCGCTCCGATTGAATCATCTGCAGAACCCAGCCATCCATTATGCACGTCACCTCACCACCGGCAGCCATGCGAACCTTGCTTTTGGCAGCACACTTGGCAAACTCGGCAAGCACCATGTCAGCCGCCTTTTTCCCATACCAGGCCTTGGTGAACGGAAGGATGATTGGGAAATTGACGAGCTCTAGGGCAGCGGTGATCAGATAGTAATCATCGGCAATCTTCTTGACAGCTGCGTCGGGCATATAATGCGCAACAAAGGTGCGGCAGGAAACAGCACACATGAGTTCACGAAAGTGAGGCATGAAAGGAACGGGCTTTCCGTCATTCACCTTGGTCACATTGAGGAACTTTTGAAAATATTTTTTGTATACCTCTTCTTGACCAGGCAGATAGCATTCCAAAGCCTTGCGAGTAAAGAGGCCATTGAGTCCCTTGCGGAAGTCGACATGAGCCTTGCCATCGAGAAAAACCCAATTGCCGGGACCGAGGAGTTTGTGGGCAGCGTCGACTACACACGGTTTCACGTACATGGGAGAGTTGAAGACTTTTCGCGCCATGTCTCGAGTCGAAGCGATGACGACAAATCTGGGTTCAAGGTAAGCACTTCAACTCGTACAAAATGGTCCAAGAGTCCGCCAAGACAAAAAGCCTGCCTCGGAGGGGACAGACGTACTTGTGGAAGACTGAAACGCAGCTTAGCGGACCGCTCGCCCACTTGGCATAGTATTCTCCGAACTTGGGGTTCATGGACTGCAGGAAGGGACCAATGAAGGGAATCTTCCATGATGGCCCAGCGATTGAGCCTTTTCTCATGATATAACTGACTGCGAAATCGGAATATCCATGTCAGAAAATCTTTGCACAGTCAGACAGCGCAATTATCTTTTCCACAAAAAAAAAAAAAAAAAAAAAAAAGGCATTGGGTTGCTAGAATGGCTAGTCGAGGCTCGTGGACGCACCTTGGTCATAGGCCACACATATAGCCAAGAAGGTGAATAAAACGGTCCAGCGGTTGGCAGTGGTGATGGCCTCAAGGACCAGGTCGAGGCGAGTGGGAACATTGATGCCGCTATACTTTGGACTGGAGAACACCGAGGCAACTGTAGATGTCGAGCTATTGACCTCCATGTTGGGCGACTCTGAAGGGAAAGTCCCGAGTTAAGGAAGAAGGATTGCGCAGCTCCAGCGTGCGAAGGGAAGAAGGCTATTGCGAAAAACAATGGATGGAAGGCAGGGAGGGGGGTGATTTCGTAAGTCATTTCATTTTAAAAAGCGCGGAGATGGGTCCGAGTGAAGGAAAGAGTGACCGGTCGAAAATACTTACAACTTTGAGGGAGAGCTAGATCAGCCACATTTTTTTTTTTTTTCCACTCACATCATGGGCGTTTGGTTGGGGTGGTCGAGGCTTGCTGGTGCTCTTGTCTTGTGTTGTCTGTCTGTTTTTTTCTTCTTCCTTTTAGTTACATTATCTGGTCTGTAATTTTTTATTTTTATTTTTATTTTTTTGTTTTTCCCTTCCTGCGGTCGACTGCATATTACTCAGTGTTTCATTTTTATTTTATTTTCCAAGACACTCTGACACAGCATGATGAACGAGACGGAACAGAAAACAGAAGCAGGTGGCTATAAGGATTACTAGCTACACCGTCATCTCTACGGAATATAGAATAAAATACCACCCGAGGATGCTTCCTTCAGTACTACATTCGACTAGGTACAACCTGACCCATGCACCGTCGAAATTTGCATTCAATGTTGTATGCGTATGCAGCTTGACATCAGTTGGCCAACTAAGCCCGTCTTAGTTCTTAGGTCTTGGGTGGCCCGCAGCTGGGCAAGCCTTATTATAGGATTTAAAGTCCGTACCGGGTTAATTTGGCTCCCTTGCATGGGTGCAAGTAGGCGAGAGTGGGGCCCGTGATGTCACGACTCACGACTCACGACTCACTGTTGGAGGAAGGGGAATGTGGAATGTGATGTGCAGCTCCTAGCCAGCGGTGCAAGTTTTTGTAGAAATCAGGCCGTGCATGCAATACATGCAACATGCAATAACATGCAATAGCTGTGACACAAGGGTTGAATCGCATCGGGTGCTGCTGGCGTCCGTGTTAACCTGGTCACCGCGTGGCCACGAAGATGTCTCCTTCTCGTCTGCATCCCGGAGATAAATGGCGGAGCCCTCCACATACTGCATGCTGCGAGCCTAAAATTGTGCTAAGTCGTAATTGCCTAATCGGCCCCACAGGCTGCTCCGTATCCTGAGCGTCGTACGATACTCTGTGTATTCTTCAATGTTAAGTGAACAAGCCGGTCCATTCAATTGTAGGGATATGTCACTAATCTATAATTAGTAGCGGGGGTCGACATCACTGCTATTCATGCCTCCTGACTGTATAATATATATATATAGATATATAGATATATATCTATATCTGTATATTACATTGTTAGAGTGTTGCCCTGTTCTAAGAATCAAGTGATTAATCGATACACAACAAAAGCATCAGATAACGTGGTGTGTGTGTGTATGTAAATAAGCTGGATCGGGTTAGCTTGGTTTCCCTGCGTCCCTGCTTCCCTGCGCAAAGTCGCTAATTCCGATCCCGCTAGCGAGACACACCGGAAGAAATAAAGAGTCCCAGTCAGCACAGGCAGGGGAAAGGTGATTGATTTACAGGGTGGTTCAGCTGGATCAACCATCAACTACTCTGTCGGCCCCATCGGCCCCATCGGCCTGATTGCTTATCGCCGCTTGTTGGGTTACTCACTCGCTTGGTGTCGTTCCCGCGCTGCCAAGCCGACGTCTGACAAACTTGCGCACAGCAGTTGGCTGACTAGCCGAAACTGGCTGGTGCCAGTGATGCACTGAGTACCTAAGCAGCCACGCCGTCTGCTCGTCGCCGTCATCGTCAGCTCGTCCTATGCCGCCTGGCCTAATTATCCCTCTTCACAAAACATCATTTAAAGTCGCAGACCCATTAGCCCACTGAAGTCTGTACTCACACTTACCCATATACAACGGCCAAAATGACCAGCTACATCGTAAGTCATCATCACCTGCCGCCGAGAGAGAGCCAGAGTCGTTGTCAACGAGTCCTAATCGTTAATGCCCCGTCGTAGGTAACGCTCAAGGACGACGCCACAGAGGAGCAAGTCAAGGCGTGAGTACAAGTCCTCATCCCAGATGGCCAAGATAGGCAATCCTGCCCTTTTCTTTCTTTCTGTCTTTCTTTCTTTTCTTTTCTTTTTCTTTTTCTTTTTCTTTTTCTTTTTTTTTTCCCGCGGGACGACAGTTGAACCATAACTTTATCGACATCAAAAGCCCGCTGAGCAATTCTTGAGCTGACCGCCAATATCACACAGCGCCAAGCAAAACGCCATCGATCAGGGCGGCAAGATCACATTTGAGTACAACTTGATCAAGGGGTTTGCGTAAGCATCAATGGCTCTCTTGAAAAGATCGCAAGCGTTCTGTTCGCAAGAAACCATATGCTGATTTGACACTCTTCCCGCCGGCACAGTGTTGAAATGCCGGACGATGCCATCACCACACTCGAAGCCAACGAATGTGTAAAGGCCGTTGAGAAGGATGGCGAAGCCAGGATTCAGTCTGCTTAAAGCTGAGCTTGCTTTGTTGTGAAGGTATTTGATAGATCCGCAGTAGCTAGCTGAAATATATCTCGCACGGAAATTATGAAGAAGAAAAGAACAAGAAAAAAGACCAACCAACAACCATTGTAGCAGAGGTCTAGTGTTTGTGATCCCGGGACATGTGTTTTCGCGCTCTTTACTCCTTGGCTCCTTGGCTCCTTGGCTTCTTCGCTTCCTCGCTTCTTCCCGTCTTTCTCCCTTAACTCATGCATTTCCCCTCACTCACCCAGCCATTACCTCATCGTCCACACTAACCGTGCTCTTGACATGCGGGTGCTTAATGCAGCCCGGCTTATCCCGGCCATCCCGGCCATCCCGGCCAGCCCAACACCCGACCACTCCCGTCCAATTGAACCCGAAAACCCTTCAGCCAGGGTTGTCGGTATATCTGGCTATTGCGCGCGTCAGAGGCCTGGGTTGATGAACATTCTGGGGAAAAATCGTGATCCTGAGACCTCTAGTCAACAAAAACATTAACTGACAAGAGTGTTAACTGACTAAAGTCAGATTTAAGCGAAGGGGTCACTTTGGTACCTAGGTACCTACCTTGGTACCAGGAGGCAGATAAGGTCTTGGGCATTTAGTACAGGGCAACTACGGATTAAGTACTTTCCCCCAATAATACACGTGTAAAAGTACCCACCACTGCATGATCGCCGCATTACTTATCTGGACGTCTTCGTCTTGTCTTCGTCTCGTCTTCGTCTCGTCTTAGTCATATCGCAACCTCATACCTACCAGAACCAACGTCATTCTCCCCTTCTCCAAACCTCACAGCCTGCCATTGCCCCTGCAAACCCTGCCTGCATACGTCTGAACGCACTCATTCATCCTTCGTGCGGGAGCATTCGCCTGGACCACGAAGCTGAGTCAAGCCGCGCGCGCCCAGTTCCCTAATTACCGCAGCAGAAGACTCCATGACAAATCCCGCTGTTTGAGGCCAACAACCTTGGTAGGCATGTCGCAATGCGAACCATACTATCGTCACAGCTAAGGCTTTGCCGCTCTCAGCAGTCTTCGTTGCCCTCCAACATATCGCCAAAACATTTCCCGCACTCACGCGCCCTTCATGCATCGAGACCGTTGAGATATGCCCGACATGAGGTCTCAGATGCTGAGATTGCCGCCTTGGCGCAGCAACACCAACATCCTCTCAGCCTCGCTGACCTGGTGCGGTACGTGTAGCAGTTTTATTCGTCTCCCGCACCGCTGCGTATGGAGGAATGGACACCAAAGCACACGGGGCTTCCCCCCTCCCCACAGAGAACCGAGACTCTTGTAATTACTGACCGTCAGTTCTCCTCCAACAGACATGGTAGATCGCCGCTGTCAGAAAAATCACTTCTCTCTTCCGCCAACTTTACGCTTGGCCTTCTACCTATCCGGCTTGCTCGACGAATCCAGGCCCTGCTCAATTTGCCATACATAGTCGTTTCCAACCCGAACATCTCCCGCATACACAACAACTATCTACACTCCTTATCCATCCTCCTACCGTACTGGCACGCCGCAAGCCAAGGTAGACCCATTTCCACACTTCAAGAAGAGATCGAATTCACAAATGTCTTGGCTGAACTTGTGGCCACACACACCGACACCATTCCCATACTCGCAAAGGGATTTCTCGAATGCCGCAAGTATATATCTCCCGCCGAAGTGACGCGGTTTCTGGACGAACACCTCCGAGCTCGAATCGGCACTCGGCTCGTCGCAGAGCAACACATCGCCCTCCACTTCAGCAGTCAGCCGCATTTCGCTCCGGAAGACAGCCCCACGCCCTGTCCCGATAATCCATCCTACATTGGTGTCATTGACACTGCACTGAAGCCATCGCTCACCATTGACTCTTGCGCAGGTTTCGTAGCCGACATTTGTGACTTGCGCTACGGCTCTCGGCCGCGCATCTACATAGACGGCGAGCCAGACACCACGTTTGCCTTTGTTCCCATGCATTTAGAGTACATAGTGAGCGAACTTCTGAAGAATGCGTTCCGTGCCACAGTGGAAAGCCGATCCCGCGAGCCCGTAGTCGTCACCATCGCACCAGAACCCCCCCCTTAAGGAACAACCGAGCGAGGATCGAGGACAATTCCGGAGTGACGCAATCAAACCCCTCGACGACAACGCATCCGGCGTAACAATCCGCATCCGTGATCGCGGCGGCGGCATCTCTCCCCGCGTCCTGCCCAACATCTGGTCCTACTCCTTCACCACCTTCTCAGACGAGGAAGAATACCCCGGCTCACGAACCGCGGGCGGCGATGGCCTCAACGTCATAGCGTCCGCCAGCGCAGGAGGGAGCTCAATCGCCGGCCTGGGCTACGGCCTCCCGTTGAGCCGTGCCTACGCAGAGTATTTCGGAGGGGGCATCGCCGTCCAAAGTTTATACGGATGGGGCACAGACGTCTACCTTCGTCTAAAGGGCGTTGGCAATCTCAACTAGTCTCTTTTTCCTTGGCATATATCTAGGCGTCGGCAGTCTCAACTAGTCTCTTTTTCCTTGACATATATCTTGGCGTCGGCAGTCTCAACTAGTCTCTTTTTCCCTGGCATATATCTAGGCGTCGGCCGTCTCCACTAGTCCCTTTCCCCCGTCATACATCTAATCAGATAGTCAATACTAGACCTAGTATTGAAGTAGTATAAGTCCAAAATAGGACCAGCGTCGACATCGGGTCGTTATGCCGACATTGCCCGTCAAAATCCAAGCGCATTCGATGAGGCCAGATTGTCCATGTTGTAACTAATATGAAAGCGACGTATGCTAGACAAACCTGGACGAAAGCCACTCGTCACTCATACACTGGCCCGAGTCCGGTGCTCATAACCGCATGTGCGGTACGAGAACCGGCTACGTTCAGGTCAGGCCAAATCACTGACACACTCGTGGAATATGTATTTGCAAATGTAGCATAGCGAAGCCTGCCGAGTGGAAAAGATGATTCGAACAAGATTAAAAACTGAATACCCCCCAGGCTTGTCAACATCCAATAGGACTACTATCCCGAAACATTAGAGAACAAAACGCCAGAAAGTGCACACGCAATGCCTAGATGAAGAGCATGAAGGAATCGGGTCTACACCTCCTGTCTCCATACTTCATTCACTCTGTACAAATCTTTATTTTCCCCCTCCTTATAGATCAAGGCAACCATGTACAACAAAAAAAATGTAAAAATGTAAAAATAAAAGACGCCCATCTGCGCCACCGATGAATTTGTCGCCCCGTCTAGACATCCACCATCCCGTGCATTTCATTAATGATGGCGGATGAATAAAGCACCACATACTTCCCAATTACATATTCTCAAGTTCACGGTCAATTTGCCGGTCCATAAAAGTACGTCGCTCGCCCACCAGTTCGGTTTGCAGGCGCTGCTCCACGAGCGCACGGACTTGCTTCTTCGTCACAGTATCGAGGTCAACTTCGCGCAGGACTGACTGAATTGCCTCAACGATTGCTGTGTCATCAGCACCAATGTGTCCGCGCTGGAAGTCAAAGGATGTTATGGATTGAAACGCTTCCTGTCCCATATGCGGCCTGAGTCCACCTGCAAAGCCCATAGCTGATGATGTTCTGTTACCAGCCATGCTTGGCCCGGGGGTGAGATTAGCCTGGCCGCGCAGGTTCATCATACTGCTCCTATGTGCAGGCACATCTTGGTATGGTGAGGGCCCTCTCTGGATATCGTGTAACTGGGTACCCATGGACATCATCGACTGCCTGCGTGTAGATCCTGGGGCATCGTAATATTGGCCTTGCGCTGTCGGCGCTCGATTCATGCCGAAAGCAGGCGACTGTGGTGGCATGTACGGATTTCGTCCACCCATTCCGGTCAAAATAGATCCTTGGGGTGCAGCAGAGTACACTGATTTGATTTCATCCATCTCATATTGGTCAGGATAACCCATGTCGTGCTTCTCGTGATAGCCCCCGCGACGTCCAGGAAGATTATTCGCCAGGGCATAATCATCCCACCGCTGCAGAGGGATAGACCTTGGGTCGTATCCCTCGTCATCAACAGCAACAACCTGCTTGTTGCCTTTTTCTCCAATAACAATACGAGTATTACCCCACGAGAAGTTATCCTGGTTCCAGAATGAGTAGAGCGGTAGGATGAAAGAGTAAATAGGGAACGCCATCATGTAAATAACCATCCAACCGATATGCTGCCATTGTCTCTTGAGGATGAAGACCAAAGCCTGGAGGCCATACACGGCTGCCAACATAATAATAGAAATCATGGGAAACTGTCCCTGATGAGTCGCGACTCGGTAAACCAACCAGCCAAGATACACACAAGTGGCAGGCAGGATGATGGTACCGCAGAGGTCGATAAAGACAACAAAGCGCATGCTGAAGCAGCAAAAGCCACACATTTCTTCCAGGCGCATAAGCTCCACAAGGTTGTGAATCGTGGAGTTGATCCAGCGACGACGCTGAGACAGCAGCACACTCCACGATTCAGGAGCAGCCGTTTTGCACTGTGCATCCTGAATGAACTTGAATGACATGTAAGGGAAGTGTTTAGTCATCAAAGTCGTCAGATAGCGGTCTTCACCAAGAGACAACAGGTTCTTCTGGTGCAGAGTATCTACATCACAAATAGCGTATTCCTTGATGACGGCATCTGAGATGATCAAAGGTTTCCCCTTGTCAACCGTTCGAAGACGATACATGGTGAAACTAAGCATTTATGGATTAGCCAAAACAGCCTTCAACATATACAGATACGAAGTGATTAACACATAGCAAATGGGATACATACCATCCAGGTAAACAAGTAACACTGCCGAAGAGAGACTCAAAGGCCTTGGCTAGATGATGAGATATAAAGTACTCATAGACTTGGATCATCGTCCACCAACTTTTCTCGTCATTCTCGAGACTAGTTTCACCACAAATACCGGCAATCTTTGCGTTGTTGGCACAAGCCGACACCAGACGGTTCAAGGAATCCTCGCTCACACAGGTATCGGCATCGACCATGAGCAGATACTCATACAGCTCTGGATCCACACCAATGACGTTGTTAATCTGGTGGAACATCTCAAGCTCAAGTGGGTTCATTGGCGCACGATGATGCACTCGATTGAGGAAACTCATGAGAAGAATTTGAGAATCACGTTTGCCACGATTACCTGGCTTTGCCTTGGCCTGTTCAGATTCTTTGCCAACTTTAACCACAACAATGTATGGAACGACGTTGCCTTCGTATTCGTACAGACCAGAATAAACTTTGCCGTAATTAAGTTGCTCGCTACCAGGGCCAACGGACTTGCACGGCAAAGCTGGAGGATCAACCTTAGGGTCCACGCCTAGAATATCAAGAACAATCTTAGGGGTCGGGCGGTCGTTGCCTTGACCAACAATCACTCCATCGCAGATGACAAATATGAGTTTGCGTTTGTTGTCATATTGCAGTGCAGTAAGGGAGTCTAGCGCTTTCCGCAAAGATTCTTCGCCCTCAGTATAGGCAGGGACTTGGCAGATAACAAATTTGTCTTGTGGTGAGGGTCGGCGTTTGGACGAGAATCGGAGAGCAGAGATGAATTTAACTACAACGACGGCGCAAATAACGATCGTGAAGGCGAGCAGAATCCAATTATTCGCTGTACACCTTGCCGTCTCTCGGAAGTCAGTCATGCCCACGTAGAAGGTCCTCTGAATACACTCCCAGCTGTTGACAACATTAGCGTGTTGTGTTTGATTGGACACCGAGTCCTGAATGACCTTATCGAGAAGAACTTTGATGTCTTGCCCTGGGTTGTTCTTCCAGAGATCGCTAACGCTGGAGTCTAGGAACTGATACGAGGCAATGTTGTTCTGCAATGCCATGGTGTGAAAGTAGTCCGTCAAGTCGTAAATCTTGTCACCGTACATAGTCCAAGGCCGCTGTTGTGCGCCAGAGCCAGAAGATTTTACCATGCTCTCACTCCACACGAGGTCGCCATGATAGTAATCCTTGATCTTGGGCTCAAACGTGTTCCAATACCACAAGGGGTCGTGCAGCTTGCTGTTGACGGTCCCGTAGTAGCCAGACTTGTGATTTGCCAGAGGATATTCCAGAGTTTCGTTTGGTTGAAGGAAAATTGTGTCTGTGATACCAAGGCCTTTACAGGCCTCGCTCAAAGGTGGGGGGAAGTATGGAGTCATATCTAATCCCGCAAGAGGTAGCATGTTTTGTGAAGTTGTTTGGATACTGGTATCACTGTGCTGTTGGCGCCAGAATGGTGTGATATCATAGACCTTGCCACGAATGCTTACCCAGAAATCATCTTCACCCTGATGTGTTTTGACCTCATCTCTGTTCCAGGCTTTATCAAAATTGGGACAGAGGAGACGGCCAAACCAGATAATCCAAAAGACGACCATGGCGTTGATAAGAAATATCAGGAACACTAAAACAAGCTTTTCTCTCCAAGCCATCCGGACGTCAGGCCGACGCATGCGACCAACGTAATGTAGCAGTGGAGACGGAATCCAGAAAGTCAGAGCCCAGACAAACGAGACCCAAACGCGGCGACCCGTTGATACCTGCTTCGACTCAATCTTTTTGTTCTTGGCAAGTTCGGGGTCTATGGTCCCGGTGAAGTCACCTTCGGCACTGTAAAACACATCATCTTTGTAGGCATCTCCTTTCGTGCCTAGGCCATAGTCTCCGTTGCTGGTGTTTCTCATCCCATTGGGAGAGACTGACGGTGCAATATTGGGATTATGGCCAAAATTCACCTGACTCTGGCTGAAGTTGCGAGAATGCAATAGACCTTCATGGCTTTCATTGAAGCTGGGTGCCATTCCTCCTTGCTGAGGAAAGTAACCGCTTCCGTTGGCGGAATAACCGGTATCGAAGCCAGGATTAAATGGATTTGCCCCAATATCTTGCATATTCATATCATTCGATTCTGGTTTCAGGTCCAGCATACTCTCAGCCTCCCACCAAGCAGTCTCGCGCATCCAAACGCGGTCTTTACCAACGAACACCTCGCCGTTGCTCCAACCTCGCTCGATGACCCAGCTTTCGATGCCATCCTTTCCATCTTTGCATCCTAGAACCGCATAACGGCGAGCAAACTCGTCCATATCAAAGTCCGCAGTGAAATCTAGGTGTCTGTTCCGTCGATTTGCCCACTCAGGAAGTCTCCAAGAACGGAGCTGACGTGAAACAGCACCGGCTGACCAGGCGGATGCCATAGATGGTAGTGAAGCAAGTTGCATGGGCGAATCATCAGTTGGATGCAAGGACAGATGATACCACAAACGATTGGCCCCAAGCACCGCAGGTAGGTCGAGTCGACCTGCACGGCCCAAGTTGATACCCTCTCCAACGATAGGAAATAATAAAGTCCTAAGGAAACCACCCTCCTCCGCTGCGTAAGCGATTTTCTCAAGGACGACCTCTCGCTTCTCCAGCTCATGTTGGCGCTCCCTGCCCTCTGGTCCTGTCATAATACCTAAATCTGGACCCACGTCAGAAACTGCTTGCTGCATTTCCCGCAGAACCGATGAACCAGTTGGTGATACGTTCACACCGTCTTCAATCATTTCCGCGTTGATGCCCAGGGTATCGTCGAAGATGGACCGCATGGACAGAGCCTTTCCCAAAGCAATTTGTGGAATCTCTAGGACAGTAATAGAAACCGTGTCTTCCGAGTCGTCATTCGAGAATGGGGTTCTAACTCCTCGGCCATCGGCACCTTCCTCGCCGTTCTTTATACGAAGCATCTGAGCTGCAATTGCTATATTCGCTTTGGAGACGACCCAGTCCACAAGGGCCTCATAGAGGCCGCCGATGAAGGTCCAGCGATCTTCCGTGCTGCATTGCCTCGTCAGAGTCTCGGGTTCGACACCAAGTAAGCCACTGACATCCTCGCAAATTTCTTCGAGCGCATCTGACTCTATCGCATAATCGAGGGTGTTGCCAAGCTTCAGCAAGCCGGCAAGGGTAGAGATAAAATTCCTATGAGACGCGCCCTTAATGCCAATGTCTTTCAAAGCCTGACGGAAGTCATCTGCAGATGCCCCATCATCAGCAGTTGGTAGGTAGGAGGGAGGATCGTAGGTGCCTGATCGTGATAACAAGGCATATGTGGACGGAGCTTTGAGACTTAGGAACTCTCGTTCAGCCGGGGTAGAAGCTGATGTTAAAAGGTAATAAAACACATCAAAGGCGCGATAGCCGGCCTCAGAAGGGACATTCAAAAGCCCATTGACTGTATCGATCCCACCTTGGGACAAGGCGAGTGAGGCGCCAACAAGGTTTCCGGCTAGGTTCAGATTAAAGGTCACCCCCAAGGCAGATTGTCTCGGTGTAGATGGGTTGTAAGGGGTTACACATCTTAGGAAAGGCTGAATGACATCTAGGGCTTTATAAACTGTCAAGGGTATAGCGAAGGGGAAGCTGTTGAGAAACGGAATTAAGACGGACGGTGTTGACTGGTGGAGCGACCTGGGAGAGAAGAGATCTGATTAGCATAGAGATAAACGATGTTAGAAGGCACAATTACATCATCTGACATACCCTAAAATGACACATCCATCCTCAGCTCGTCGACGAGCATGCTCCCAAGCTTTGGAGGCAAGTCTTGCATCGACGGTAAGATTTCCTTGAGCGGCTGCCAACCAGGTATTGACGACAAGGCTAGTGCTAGACTCCAGCTGATGAGACTGCGAGGCGAGATATATGTTGTGAATTGCATTCAGTAACGTGGTGGTCGACACTTGGGCCGTCTGAGGCCCCCCCGCTCGCGTATTCCCCATACCTTCTGAGGCCATTGAGAACATAGACATGCGGTTCGCCATCTTTGGCCAGATTGAGCCTCGGAGGTGTCCACGAAGGGACGGTCGCGACTGTAAGCGGCTCGGTTCAAGATAATTCGAGTTGTGTGAGTCCAATGGAAGAGAAACCGAAAAAGATGGCAAAACAAGATTGGAAGCTGGAACAAAATATCTTTAACCAACAGCGATGGTGACGAGGAACAGCAGCTGAACGGTTGTTGTGATTATCGGAACCAAATGGAGTGTGATGCGGATACGTTTATTGCTTCTCTCGACACAGCGGTCCGCGTTTTTGGACCGGCCAGAAAGACGAGGTGCAAACAACGAGCGAACGCAGCGATGAACAAGGAGATGGAGGAGTATTAACGATAGAAGGGGAGCTGCCAAAGCGAGTGAAGGCAGCTTGAGCAGCAGTCGAGAAGAACAATCAATTGCAGGACTCGACAAGAAACAAACCCACGAGCAACCTCTCGATGATGGGAACTGGTCAAGACTCAGGACGGGACGGGACTTGGGAGCGAAGACTTGCTAAGCAGAACGGCAGAGCCAGCATGAGATAACGAACAAGCGGACGTTACGGCGGGCGATGAGCCAAGTGTGCACAGGCAAGAGCGCTAGGCTTGCAGTGTTGGCGCTACATGGGTTGAGGTTAGCGTGTTGGAAGCGGCTTGTTGTACGGGGTACACGATTACAATACAGTACATACAGCACATGCTCCGTAGAGACGCGCGGAACGATGATTTTTTTTTTCCTTTCTCCGCAAGTTGGCCGCGATAAATGAAGTCCTTGAGACTCTTGAAAGTCGCCGCTGAGTTGACGGGCCAACCACTCAGGTAGTAAGCCACCCAGCCAGCCGCTCCTTAGGTACCGACACTTCACGATGTCGGTACCGACACAGATGATGAACCAAGTACCAGCAAGCATGCAATCTACATGGAGCTACATGGCATGTCCTGGCAACTCCACCAGTGACCACTACACCAGCGACCAGAGGGCCACTAGGGGATTAATGCGGCATGCACATCCCTGAAGCCTCTGTTGTTCCTACCCAGGCAATGGGCCACTCAGGAGGCGGATATAGCCAAGCCTAAACGGCTGCGGCCGCTCGTATCCTGAAAAAGATGGATGCATGGATGCGAGTGTGGGTGGGAATCTGAGAACCGACCGTGGAGCCACGGACAAATTTAGCACCCAGGCTGGACCAGACACGGTAGAAAAACCCGAGCTGCTGCGCCTCAGGCCTCATGCCTCATGGAGCCGTCATTGTCTATTGTCCACACCACCTTAAGACACGATGGACGGTGGCGAGACACCATAGCCCGCCACGCGGGGGACGAGCACAACCACTCGCTACAATGGTAAGGTGAGCAAGGAGAAAGAAAATAAAGAAAAGGTCGTACTCCTACCTCTGCATGTCCATACAAAATACGGAAACCCTGGAAAAAAAAGCGCTACTAAACACATCTGTGGCTGGGTGGTCGAATCACAGGACAGGTGGGCGGGCCATACAAGTGGAGCCAGCATCGATTTGTTACGGAGTATTTTTTTTTTTTAATTGGATCTATGATAGAGTACAAGCCAAAACGCAATGCGTCTCAGCTCGATGGACTGGTGTGGATTCTTGTTACCAACAGCATCATAATACGTTAGGTACCCAATGTACCCAACGTACGTAATGTACGTAATGTACCCAATGTACCTAATGTACCTAATGTACCTAATGTACCTAATGTACCCAATGTACCCAATGTACCCAATGTACCCAGTGTACATAGGGCAAGTACGCTCCCGACGGTCGCCATTGCAGGATATTGAAAGATAGCTTAAAGGTAATAATGCCATGTGTTTCTTTTTCCTTTCTTTTTTCTTTTTCCCTTGAGCATCCGTCATTCCATGTCCAGCGCAGGGCTGAAAGCCTCGTTAATAAGTGGCCCGACGATGCATTCAGGGGTAAATGCACGGTTTTACTACGATACTCTAATTTCCGGGATGTTCTGGGTATTAATGGAGATCGTCAAGGACTAATGAGCGCGTCCGAATTAGACGGACGGTGACAAATTGGCAGGGTTAAAGGAACCATATAACATTCACCACCACAATATCTTGTCACGGACTATTGTGTTTTATGCTTCTTTTCTGCTGCACTTTGCTCCTTCCTAACCTTGCAGCGTTGCTGCTTTGTCCCGAAAAAGCGGGCCCAGACAGATTCGATAAACTTGCGGGCGATGAAGCAGGTACACAACAGCCCTGATGCAATGCAAGCCCCATCGGCGCCCCCAAACCATGTCATCTCCGGCACGCGGGTGAAGATTCGAAGAACTAGACAAGCCCCTCTCGGTTTAGTTCTACGCACCGTGGGGGTAGATACCCAGGTACGTACCCAGGTACGTACAGCACATGATGGCTTCCAAACGGCACCACGCGCATATGCAAAAAGTCAAGACGTTGCTCCCAGACTAATCCATCTCATGCAGCCCAGAATTCATCCTTGGTATCCCATATCCAATTGACAGCTATTCTAGTTTTTCCTGTTTGCGGAGAGTATAGGTTATCATGTACAGTCTCACCAAGCCCTACACCTCGCATGATGGGCACCGGTTTAGACACTTCTCATCTTGCAGTACTCCGCATGTACCTTCGATTCGAAAAGCTAACGACTTGGATTCACCATGCTTCAGGGCGCATGAACTGTTTGGTGCGTGTTATGACCTCCATCCGCGAGCTACCCCTTACAGTATTGAAAACCAGTGCCTATTTTCCTCTTCTTCTTCTTCTTCTTCTTCTTCTTCCCCTATTCGCTGGCCAATAGGTGGATTCACCTGGAAATCTAGTGTATTATCCGAGGCCCATGCACTGGTTGTGAACTGCCTGCACAGCATCCGATGACTTGTCGCACTGTGCGAGACCATAATAAGAGAATGCGTGTTTCACTGTACATTTCTGCCCCGTACATCTCCACAGCTTTGATGTTGGTGACCGACTAGGACTCGTTTTACAGGAGCGAACGTACTGTACTCCGTAGAAATACAGGACACAAAGCGTCGTGTCGCTGGTTAGCATGACGCGCGTAACCGTACCGGCTCTATCCGTCATCGCCCAGTATTTGCCATCTTTCTCCTAGGCTTTTGTCTATAGCACAGTTCATGTTCCGTACTCGGGCATGTCGCCACTATTCATATCAAGCGTGTTTCCTTCAAAGCTCGCCACGCTGGAAATAATTCGTTGTCTCATGGCCATCTCATTCGTGTCGGCTTGTCTTTGGCCCGACCAGACCCGGAACCAGACCCCTGGAGCTTTTTGTAGTGGGTAGTGGGAAGACCGGGCGCGGGGCCAACAGAAGCTGCATTAGCAGCGTGGCAGCGTCACAGCGCCACAGCCGGCAGGCTGAAGCATCGGTGGTACGTACATATTATTATTATTAGTCTCCAGACGAGACTGCACCACTCGTCCATTTGACCCGCCGTACCCCCTCCCCCTCGTAATAGCTGGCTGGGTGCTTGTGTACTGACACACTGACACGCCCAACAACACCTCGCCAAGCAAAGAAAACATCCCTCCTCTTTCTTCTGTCGTAGACTGTGGCTTGAGTGACCGTTCTTGCTTTGGAAGTCAGTTCGCTGCTCTTATCTTTTGGTTTTGATTAATCACACTCGCTCTTGTTGACTCCTATAATACTTTTTTTTTTCTAAAGAGAACATTCGCTCCAACTTCCCCGGTCCGTTAGCGAGGTTGTTTAATATCATCACTTCCATTGTACGACAAAAATCGTCACTCCCCACGTCAGCGCTGCTTCCGACTTCTCATCCATCGAGACACATTCGCTCCCGCTCCTGCTCGTACGACGTAGTACACTGTTTACTATAACCAGACGTGATTCAAAACTCGCCCAATCCCGGAACCTCTTGATATTGCTCTCGCAAATACTTTCAGCACTGCTGGAGTTGAGCCTACCATGGCATCGACGCTTCCTCCTCTTGGAGGTGGGAACGGAGGGGCACACACTCAGCATTCATTGCCATCGCTACCAGCACATCTTCAATCTGATACTCACATTACAGGGCACCTGGCCAGCCGCTTCCATGTGTCCCTTCCGACCGCAAAGTTGTCCTCCCACGCACTCGTGTGTTTAAACACCTACACATCGTCTTCCAAAGGACCAGATGGCGGCAAACCAGGTAGCGCCATGGCCGGCGCCGAGGACATGGCCGATCGTGCTTGGTTGAGACTCGGACACCGATCTGAGAACCAGGCTGTTGTGTTCTTGTAAGTGACAATTGCGTCGGGATGAATATTCGTTGTTATCCCAAAGTTTGCCACTAACCCTTCTACAGAGGTGAATCTGGATCTGGCAAATCAACCATTCGAAATCATCTTCTCACTGCTCTTCTGGATAAGTCATCGACGCCTCTTTCCAACAAGCTCTCGTTGGCTGCTTATGTCTTTGACACGCTCACTACCACGAAAACTGCAACCACACCGACGGCCTCGAAGTCAGGTCTTTTCTATGAACTTCAGTACGACACGTCAGCGACAACCAACCCTATTCTTATCGGAGGTAAGCTTCTAGACCACCGCCTGGAGAGAAGCCGCATTGCCGACGTTCCCACTGGAGAGCGAAATTTTCATGTCCTCTATTATCTATTGGCGGGCACCAGCTTGGCCGAAAAGGCACATCTAGGTCTCGATGACGGCCCTGCCGGATCTAAGAGATGGAAATACCTGGGACACCCAACTCAGCTCAAGGTTGGTATTAATGATGCAGAGGGGTTCCAACTCTTCAAGACTGCTCTGAAGAAGCTTGAATTTCCGCGAAGTGACATTGCAGAAATTTGTCAAATCCTGGCGGCGATTCTCCACATTGGCCAGCTAGAGTTTGAGACGACGAACAACACGAGCTCTACAGGAGATGATAGCGGAGGTTTCTCTCATGAGGGTGGTCATACCTCTACAACCGTCAAGAACAAGGATGTTGTGGGTATTATTGCGGCGTTCTTGGGAGTAAGTGTTGGTCAACTGCAAAGCACTTTGGGATACAAGACCAAGATGATTCAGAGAGAGAGAGTCACCGTTATGCTTGATCCTGCGGGAGCTCGCAGCCATGCAAATGAGCTGGCTCGAACCTTGTACTCCCTCCTCGTAGCTTGGATATTGGAAAGTATTAACCAAAAGGTTTGTGCTGTCGAGGAGCAAATTGTCAACACTATCTCCATTGTTGATTTCCCCGGCTTTGCTCAACAGTCGGCCACCAGCTCTACCCTTGATCAATTGCTCAACAATGCTGCGACGGAGGCCGTGTACAATGTTGCTTTGCACAACTTTTTCGACCGAAAAGCCGAGATGTTGGAGTCAGAAGAGGTCAGCGTCGCTCCAACCAGTTACTTTGATAACTCCGATGCCGTCAAAGGCTTGCTCAAGCCCGGCAATGGTCTTTTAAACATCCTGGATGATCAGACTCGCCGGAACAGGACCGATATGCAGCTGCTCGAGAGTCTGAGGAAGCGATTCGAGGGCAAAAATCCTGCGATTGAAGTCAGCTCAGCTACCGCCAAACTACCCGGAAGCAATTTCCTCACCGAGAACATGGCTGCTTCATTCACTGTGAGACATTTTGCTGGCGAGGTGGACTATCCCATCAGAGGCCTTATCGAAGAGAATGGCGAGGTCGTTTCTGTGGATCTGCTCAACATGTTCAATTCCACCAAGAGCGAATTTGTTGGCAGATTGTTCGGTCAGGATGTTCTTCAAACTGTCCCCCACCCCAACGAGAGGACCACCGTCTTGCAGGCTACAATTAGCTCCAAACCCATGCGCTCTCCCAGCGTAATGTCCCGTAAGGGCAGAGGACGTGGGCTCGCGTCGCAGCGCCGTCTGCAGGATGCCAATCTTTTCGACACGGACAACACTCCACCTACCGGATCAAGAAGTCCAAAGGGGACGAACAAGGCAGGGATTGAGCAAGGTGCCGCTGGGCAATTTCTGTCATCACTTGACAATCTGCAGAAGGCTGTCACAGATCCAGGCACGAATGCCTACTTCGTCTTCTGCTTGAAACCTAATGATCGTCGTATTGCCAATCAGTTTGACAGTAAGTGTGTCCGCACACAAGTCCAAACCTTTGGTATTGCGGAAATCAGTCAGAGGTTGAGATCCGCCGACTTCAGCTTGTTCCTGCCCTTCGGCGAGTTCTTAGGCATGGTTGATGCTGAGACCATTTTGGTTGGCAGCGAACGTGAGCGTGCCGAAATGGTTATCGACGAACGACACTGGCCAAGCAACGAGGTTCAGGTTGGAGCTACTGGTGTGTTTCTCAGTGAACGTTGTTGGATGGAGATTGCTCGCTTGTCTGAAGGATCCGCCGGTCAGGCCCGTTATCCTCAGCCACCGTCAGACGGATACGGCAATGAAGGGCTCACCCCGGGCGAGCGTGACACTTTTGGTGCTTCCAAAGAGCAATTACTCTCTGGAGGAAACACTCCGCTAATGTACGGCGAAAAGGGTAGACCTGGCTACTTTGGCTCCGACGACGCCCGATCTGAGGCAGGTGTGTCTGCAATCGCCGGCGGAGACATGTTCAAGAATCTGGATACTCGAGAGCAAATGGCAGAGCGTGGCAATGAGAAGAACCTTCAGGAAATCGAAGAATATAGAGACTCGCCTAGCCGCAAACGTTGGGTGTTTACGGTGTACTTCCTCACGTGGTTCATACCCGAGTTCCTCATCCGCTGGCTTGGCCGCATGCCTCGAAAAGACGTTCGGATGGCTTGGCGAGAGAAGGTGGCCATAAACATGCTGATTTGGCTCATGTGCCTTGTATCTGCTTTCTTTATTGTTGTGTTCCCTATGGTTATTTGCCCCAAGCAGAATGTGTACAGTGCTGCTGAATTGTCCGCTCATGACGGACAAGACGGAAATTCGGCTTACGTGTCGATTCGCGGCCATGTTATTGATATCGGCAAATTTGTTGACCATCACTACCCGCCTGAGCCCCTTGTTAGCAAGAAGAGCATCCTCAACTACGCAGGCAAGGACGTCAGCGCCCTATTTCCAGTTCAGGTTTCAGCTCTGTGCCAGGGTGTCAATGGCTCAGTGAACCCGCAGGTTACACTCGACTACAAGAACACCAATTTCTCTGGATCACCTACTCTGATCAGTTCAACGGATCTGAATTCCCGGTATCACGATTTCCGATACTTTACCAACAACTCTCAACCTGACTGGTACCTTGAGCAGTTGATGTACCTCAAGGGCAATTGGGGCAAGGGCAGCATTGGTTTTACACCTCAGTATGTTTCGACGCTTGCAGGAAAGAATCAGAAGATTGCTATCATCGGGAGCAAGGTGTATGACTTGACAACCTACATGAACAACCGTCGCCTTTTACGAGCGAAGCCTGGAGAAGCACTGGTCGACGACCCGAACCTTGTTAACTTCATATCTGACAAGGTTACTGGCATGTTCCAGACATATGCCGGCCAAGATGTCACCAAGTGGTGGATCGCTATGAATCTTCCACCTGATGAAAAGGCCAGGATGCAAACGTGCCTTGATTATCTCTTCTTTGTTGGCGATGTGGACACCCGAAGCTCTACTCGCTGTCTATTCGCCGAGTATCTTATCCTTGCTGTGTCAATTATGCTGGCGTCTATAATCGCCTTCAAATTTTTCGCTGCGTTGCAGTTCGGTGGCAAGAATATGCCGGAGAATCTGGACAAATTCATTATGTGCCAGATTCCCGCATATACCGAAGATGAAGAATCGCTCCGCCGTGCTATCGATTCGGCGGCAAGGATGCGTTATGATGACAAGCGCAAATTGCTAGTTGTCGTGTGTGATGGTATGATTATTGGTCAGGGCAACGACCGACCGACTCCCCGAATTGTTCTGGATATTCTTGGTGTCTCAGAGACTGTGGACCCAGAGCCTCTCAGCTTTGAATCTCTCGGTGAAGGTTTAAAGCAGCACAATATGGGCAAAGTCTACTCCGGTCTATACGAAGTCCAAGGGCACATTGTTCCCTTCTTGGTTATTGTCAAGATTGGCAAACCCTCGGAAGTCACTCGTCCTGGTAACCGTGGCAAGCGAGACTCTCAGATGATCCTAATGCGGTTCCTGAATCGTGTTCATTACAACCTGTCCATGAGTCCATTGGAACTGGAAATGTATCATCAGATCCGCAACATCATCGGCGTCAATCCGACATTCTATGAGTTTATGTTTCAGATTGATGCTGATACTGTTGTGGCCCCTGATTCGGCAACTCGCATGGTTTCTGCCTTTGCCGATGATACCAGGTTGATTGCTGTGTGCGGAGAGACGGCTCTGACAAACGCAAAATCGTCTTTCATCACAATGATCCAAGTCTACGAGTACTATATCTCTCATAACCTTGCCAAGGCCTTCGAAAGTCTTTTTGGCTCTGTTACTTGCCTGCCCGGTTGTTTCTCCATGTACCGAATTCGTGCCGCGGAGACCGGCAAGCCACTGTTCGTCAGTCGCGAAGTTGTAGACGCTTATGCCACCATTCGTGTTGACACTCTGCACATGAAGAATCTGCTGCACCTGGGTGAAGATCGATACTTGACTACGCTTTTGCTCAAATTTCACTCCAAGTACAAGACAAAGTATCTCTTCAACGCTCATGCCTGGACTATCGCCCCTGACTCATGGCAAGTGTTTCTGTCGCAGCGACGCCGTTGGATCAACTCTACTGTGCATAATCTTATCGAGCTGATGCCCATGGCGCAGCTCTGTGGTTTCTGCTGCTTCAGTATGCGCTTTGTAGTGTTCGTCGATCTTTTGAGTACTGTTGTGCAACCTGTTACTATTGCCTACATTGTTTACTTGATTGTGCTTGTGGGAACGAAGGCAACGGTTGTTCCAATAACAGCATTTGTCTTGCTTGGTGCCATATACGGTCTGCAGGCCATCATTTTCATTCTTCGCCGCAAGTGGGAAATGGTTGGCTGGATGATTCTCTATGTCCTGGCCATTCCTGTCTTCAGTTTCGGCCTGCCGTTGTATGCATTCTGGCACATGGACGACTTCAACTGGGGTAATACACGTGTCGTCGCAGGTGAAAAGGGCAAGAAGGTGGTTATTTCTGACGAAGGCAAATTCGATCCCGACTCCATCCCTCGCAAGAAGTGGGAAGAATATCAAGCAGAACTCTGGGAGACACAGACATCTCGTGATGACGCCCACTCTGAGGCTTCTGGCATTAGCTACGGCACCAAGGCTCAAGCTGTTGTGTCTGAGTATGGATTCCCTAGCAGACCCGACTCTACGACCGGTTTCATGCAGCACAACCCCTATGACTCGCGAAACAATTCCCGCATGTCTTTGGCGCACTCTGACATGGGACCACATCGGATGAGCCAATACGGTGGTTCCCAGTTTTTCAATCCTAATGACATGGTCGGCCTGCCTAGTGACGACGCTCTTCTGGCAGAGATACGGGAAATTCTCAAGACGGCGGACCTCATGACTGTCACTAAGAAGGGCATCAAGCAGGAGCTGGAGCGCCGCTTCGATGTGCCCCTGGACGCAAAGAGAGCCTACATCAACAGTGGTAAGTAGCGTAGCAGCAACGTACCCCAGCCTTTTTCGACATCAGTTGGAAACCTGCAACTAACATGAATTCAACAGCTACGGAGGCTCTCCTTTCCGGCCAGCTCTAGAATGGAGCTGTAGGCTGGACCAAATAAAAATGCTTGATTAGTTTACTGTAATTATTTCTGCTATTTTACAAAGTTTATATGTTTGATTGTTTCTTTTTCCGCGTTGCCTGGAGTAAGGGATATCTGGTCGACTTGGATGAAAAACCGGATAACAAACCCAAGAAGCGAACATTGTTATTACGACGCTGTCTGAACCTGAACATATTAGAATATTTATGCATTAGCTATCTAATGAGACTAAATAGTATGAGTCATAATATGGGGGAATACATTTGATCTACTCGCATCATGCTCGATCTTGGTTGTGAGCAATAGTGATTCAGGAATGATGAGAGATGACGAAAAATGACATGTGAACTATAGTTCTAGGAAGGGCACAGCGAGGTACCCAAGTTTCAGGTACAAGCGTGACGAAAGTGAAAGAGGATGCGTAATTTGGCCACACCCGTATCGTTATTACAAATACAATACGCGGCTTCAAGCTTGTGCCATCTACGAATCACAGGTCCAACGCGCCTGACCTTTCCCATACGCCAAGATGTCACCAGGTTTCACCACAAAAAGAACAAGAAGACGATGAAGGCTACATTTTATATTTCCAGCAGGTGCTCCACGCCCCCTTTGCTCCATTCCCGCACTTTTCGCTGATCGCACGTTGCCCACACCCGCTTGGCGAGGGCTTCATACAGCGCTGCCTCGTCCCCCGCGCGGCATGCTACCCGCTGGGCATCAAGCCAGGACAAGACGCCGAAACGCGTAATGAGCGTCGTGCTGCCGGCGTCGATGCACGTGCTCCGGTACACTAGCCTCAGGAGCCTTGTGCGCAGCGCCGTTCTCAGATACGGGTTGCTCCCGAGCGCGAGGACCTTCTCGAACCAGCGCTTCTTGTGGAACGTGGCGAGGTCGGATGGCGTCTGGAGGCTGTCGAGGAGGTACGATAGCAGCCAGGTGAGTTCTGTGTAGTACTTGTCGTCCTCGGAGGGCGTTCCGTGGAGGATGTCGTGCGCGAGGGGCAGCTTGTCGGGTCCCCAGACTGGACTGCGCGTCAGGTACGAATTCACTTTGGGGTAGAGGGGGTGCAGGGGGTTCTTGAGGATATCCAGGGCGTGGGTGGCAAAGGCTGCGAATGCAGAGGGCACGGGACCGCTGTCGACGAGCGGTTTGGACGATTCGGCTACTTCGGACAGGAGCAGCCAGATTTGCATCTTTTCCTCGTGGAAGGATTCCTTCACCAGTGCTGCCATTTTGAGGATGCTGGTGAGGGCTTCTTTGCGCAGGTTTACATGTTCCGAGGCCAACAGTCGGATCAAGCCTGCGGCGTACCCGTCTTCCACCAAGTCTTCCACGCTCTTGGACGCCCATTTGGTAAGGACCGATCCCTCTTCGGAAATCGGGAATGGGACATGGAGCAGCGCCTCTAGCGTCTCTTGGCTCATGGCTTGTTTTGGCGTTGCCTCCTCGTTGCTTGTCTTGGACTTGCTGCGCCTCCATTCGACGTTGCATTTTTTCAGTAGTTTAACTTGTTTCCCTTCGCCAAGGGCGGGAGGCGATACCGAAGAGGCTGCAAAATGCTTCTCCGCCTCCTTGAACAAGAAGGGTAACGTGGCGCTTTTCTTGTTTCTTAACTGAACGGCGTTGAAATAGAGCGATACAAAGGTGGCAAGATGGCCGGCAGTTTCCTTTTCAGCTGCAGAGAGGGCGAATGGCAGCTGTTCTATGATGGCGACGTGGAGCAATGAGGAGGCTTCTGTCGCCGTTGAGAGACCATCTTCCAAAGTATAATCTTTGGTGAGATCAATGTATTTGATGGGCGAGGTAGCGCAGCGACTGATACAGTTGTCCAGAAATGGCCAGATGCTCGTCATGCCCGCAAGACCTGCGACGTCGCTTGAGCACCGCAATGCTTGCACAAGACACTGCAGTGATGCCGAGTCTTTCATAATCTGGCTCTCAACGGCTACATTTCCCAAAACAGCCTTGAGTTCCTCCAGAAGAGTGTCATTGCCGCCGCTGCACAGAAGTTGTAGCAACGCGCTGAAGGGTGATAATGACACCTGACCTTGGCCCAGTGACTCAAGCTTGGCGAACCACCTCGTTCCTGGAGAGTAGCTTGCTATAGTGACGAGATTCTCAAGTTCCATAGCACCCAGTCTCTTGGGCTCATCTTCAAGATCAGTCTCATCTAAACCCCTGAGCGTGTCGACAAAGAAAGGCGAGACATCGAAGTTGGCTGCTAGGGCAACCCTTGGGATGACTTCATAGTAAAGACGTAAAAGACGGCTTGTCAGTGTTTTGTGCAGTATGTTCTCGGCGGGAATGCTTTTATAGCATCGAACAATCTCCTTCATATCTGGAATCCGCTGACAAAACATGTCTACGATCCGTCGGCTAGCGTCGGCCCATACTGTGCCTTTCAATTTGGACTGGCCATCGAGCATCCGTAGTGCTGTCTCAAGTTTTTCTAGCGCTGCAACGAGAATCCTCGTTGCGAAGAAGGAGGTTAGATGTGATTGATTGGAAAGGCATCGAATTAGTATCTTTTGGTTGATCGGACGCGGAATAATGTTGTCCAGCAGGATTGAGCTGGGAGGGGGTATGGCTGCGTAATGGATTGGATCACCAAACGAAGGTGGTAGTGGGATCATCATGGTGTTAAAGAGGAAAGACGCGTAGCCTATCCACGTCATGGAAAGCTTTGGCTCAAAGGTGAATGACTGATTGTTGTAGAAGTAATCCGAAATCAGCTCCGGGGCGGCAGTGAAGATGGCTACTAGAAGTTCGCAATGCTTCAAGCTGGACCATGGCCGAAGCTTGCCTGCAAACTCGGATAGAACGAAATTGTACACAGGAATCCCATCCTTCAATTTACCTTCCCATGGATCACTCGTTTCGTGATTAGTCCTTTGCCAGGCTGGGAACGAGTCAACGGGTTCTTTCGGATACAAGCCTCGGTATGGATAGAGTATGCCAGCCTCTGGAGTGGTGCAAGCATAGACTAGAAACTGATGCGCCTTTTCGGGAACGAGTTCCTTATCTTCCGCGGTGGCCGTGGCGTGAGCGTAATTGTACAGAGACAGCAGACGCATAAGTGTCTTGATATTTAATGCTCTGGATTTGATTTCTCGAGGAATTTTGGGGTCCATCAAAACGTAGGTTTTGAGCCCATCCAGGATCTCGAGGACAAGATGTGGAGGATCATTTTTTATCATATAGGTTAAGTTTGACAGCGAATCTTTTTGAGAGAGCAGCTCCTTCCGACCCTCCGCATGCAGGTATCTGAGACAGCTGAGATACAATCGCACCGCATGGGCTCTGACGGAGGCTTTCCGCAAGTCTTCTTGATCCCTGTCTAAAGGTACGGTTTCAAAATGCCTTCCGAGAGCAGTGAAGACATGGACCCGAGCTCGAACAAAGCGTTTTGCGAAAGCACTCCCATCGAAGCATACAGCTTCGCGCAACATGCGTAGTGTCGGAGAGATAATGAAGGCTTTTGATTTCTCAGACTCCAGATTTCTCTTAATCGCCTTCAGCTGGGGCTCCTGCAGCAAGGTCTGGCATATTCCATTGCCGTACGGAACGAGATGTAGCGAATCGCCGAGGATCTGCAGAAGAAGCGCTAGAACAACTACTACAGCCGACATGACGCCCTCGTCGTTACCCTGAATGGCAAATGACCACATATCCATTATATGATGTAAATGAACGGCATCTTGACTCGCGGCGTCCCGGGGCTTGACACTGTCCAGGTACTCTTGCAGGAGCGCTATCTTGGGCTTTCGATTATCATCGCCGGAGATGATGTCGTCGAGAAATTTCTTAAGGGACTGCAGACCTACATACTCGTCAACGCCGGTGGCAGGTGATAATCGGATGAAGAACAATCCAAGTTAGGAAATAACAAACCATGCCGGGCATTTCGCAAGTCTTGATCGAAGGTCAAGAGAGCGCGCAACTGCTCGCTAGATGTTACATCTTCTCCAATTGGCGTTTCCTGGGTGAGCTTTTGGCGCTTGCGGAAGGCTGCGACGCCATCTGTGCCCCGAGATGATCGCTTGACCATTATGGTCATGAAGAGACGGACAAGCCGCCGAAACAATATGCGAACTGAGCTCGAATCTATCTTGTGTCGCCTACAGTCCTTTGTCGCTATATTCCAAGATTTTGACGTTCTGCCAGTGGTCACCGATGGCCCACTTCACCCGAGTGGGTTAGGTTGTGCAGCAGCAATGCCATGGGGAAGGTGCGGAAGGAAGCTTGAAACTAAAAATTTGGCCGGTCGGCTCATCGTGAAACGATCTACAAGGCAAATGTGCGGAGATGCCTGGATGCAATGCATCTGACGTATTCCGGACCTAATCTGTCTAATAAAGATGAGCCACGTCTTACATGACCTATCAGAGTCGCGTGCCTCAAAGGAAAGGCTGGCAGATGATCATACGAGCCTAGCTTCGCAACGCAACGTTGCTCACGCCCAAAGCCATGGTGCATCTCCAACAATTCTGACGTTTTTCCGACATGAGAACACACCATCATGATACTACCCCTACCTTACGGCCGATGCCACGATCCAAGGGCTTGATAGCGTGCGCTATATTGATAGTTGGCTGACGTTCTCCAACTGCTGCTTCGTGGACGTCGTTTGTGTGGGCAAGGCAGGCTTGAAGAAAAGGTGAGACAAGCATGAGGCATTGTTGTTTTTCGACACGCCTTGCTCCCTCAGCCTGTTGGCGGGGGCCAAGACATCAACTATGGATAAGAACCAGGTAAGCCGCTCATGTGATGCATGGCACCAGATAGCCAAGTGCGTTGTGGCCAACTATCTTGTGTTGGCGACTCTTGCAAAATGCTCTCCTCATCGAGCAGCTTCGCCTGCTACTGTTCTGCTTCTCTCTGCTCCTTTCTGCGACGGTAACGCACCTGGTGCGGGCGGGCCACCGTCGACAGATTTTAAACTACGGCCAGACGATGGTGCACGAGACCGCTGCACGAAATATTGCATGTGGCTAATATGCGTCATAGTAGTCGACCTCCAGCGTGAGACGTCCAATGGCTGGTTTTCGACGACCATAGAGAAGGCGGCCTTCGAGACAAGAACACCTCCATCACGTCGGAGTCCGCCCCAGATGTACGGCTGGTCCGTCGCGTCCGGCAGGTGAACTAAGTTTGTACGAAAAGATGGCCTGCGGCCGTGCTGCTTCGTGACGGCAGACAGATATGGAAGTCAGTGGGGATTCTATTTGCGGACAAGGGACGAAAGATGCCTTGTTTTGCCAACCGAGCTTGCCTGCCTGTCATGGCATTCTCGACGTCGCCATATGGGATATTCACCGGCGAGTGGGGTGGCCAAGACGCACTTCTTTGGAAACACGGCTTTTGGGGGCAGACGTGAACAAGCAGGCCGTTGTCGGCCAATCTGCAGACCACGCGACCCCTACGGGAGGAGCCTGTGGCAATGCGCCAACGGGCTTGTGATGAAGAAAGCGCAGACGTCAAGGTGAATGCAAGTCATCGACTCGCTGAGCTTGACTGACCATCTGACGCTCCTTGTGGGCCTCAGAACCGCGAAGGGTTGCGCCAAAGCGTGCGCCCCCGTCGCTCCAAGCGCCGACTGGTTAGCCTTGATCGCATCATGGCCTATCAGATCTTACCATCACGCACCTTCAACACTGAGCTGCCCGGGCCTTTCATCATCAAGCAGACCTATTTGTTTTTCTTGATAATTTGGGTTAGATTTTTTTTTTTCTTTCTTAATTTTGGGCCACAATGTCCCGAGCCCCGGCGTTAGGTCGAATGAGGCTCATGTCATCTCTTAATCGTGCCTGTCTAAAAAAGGACCGTCCTGCTCTTACATGCGGCCCCTTGCCTGGATTGTCTTCTCTCATTCGTCTTTATCCCAAGTGTTTCAAGTCGCCCGTCACTTGCTTTTCTCTTGTTGCATATCCTTCGTTCCCGTATTTATGTGCTTTGTTCTCTCATGTCTTGAAGACGCTATTGGCATGGTGAGAAAGCATTACATATTCTCTGTAGTATGAAAGGCTTGTTTGACGCCGCCTCAGAGGCTCCAAGGTTGTGGTTTTCAGCTATAATGAACTGCCTCCATCCACTTGGCGCTTGTTCTGAACGCGATGCACGCTGCGGTACGTGAGATATTGTATTACCTTGGCGCAAGCTATATACTTGGACGCTTGGCAACGGCCTCACAACCCAATAAAGGAAGGATATGCTGACCTGCAGTTTGTTCAAAAAGATCATGAGAAAAGCCCGCCAATGATTGTAAATAATCAGCCAACCTTACAACCTAGGCCAGTCAGCATTGACGAGTCCGAATATCCAGCTGCTAGCCGGAAACTTCAAGATCCGACCAGGAAGAGCTTTGGGTCCAGCCAAACCAGTTTTACGGGGAGGAGTAGATTCTGGTCTGATGGATCGTCGCGCCGGCCGCTTATCTCTGCACCATCAGGCTTTCGACATGTTCAGTCAGGTGCTCATCAGTTTGAATCCGATTTGCACTCTTGCAATGCCCAGACAGTCCCACGGTCGTATGATGAAATTTCTGACGAGTCCACGACACAGCAAACCTTCTCTCGCCCTCTGGAACTGAGCATATATCTGCCAGATCATCGTATATCGCCATTACTACCTCATTTCGAGTTTCCTAAAGTCCACACGCCTTCATGTTCTGAATCTTGCGCTGAGCGCCCCAAGGATGACCAGCAAGATCATCAATTGTGCCGAGAGCGCAGCTACTCATCCATGTCGTTCCATCTACCACGAAGACAAGAAAACGGAAGCCCGTCAACACCTCGGGATGGCGTCGCTCCACCAGAAATTCCCGCAAAGTCAAGGTATCGAGCCCGAGCTTATACGGCTCCTAAGGTTGACGCAATAAAGGAGCGTGTAGTAAGCGCCCTCATGGAAGCGGAAGATTTGCAGAGACAGATTGACGATGTGGTTGAGCGACAAAGTCTCTATCTCAACAGCAGGCCGTCAACCTCACAGTCGATGCCGCGGACTGTGCATGGTATGCTTCGTAAACTCCCCTAAACGCTAGTTCTCGGCGAGATATCAGCTTCGAGACTTGAGATGTTGCGTCTGACATGTGCTGACACAACCCAGACCTAGAGCCTATGCCTTCTATCCCAGCGCTGCCACCCGCAGCCCCATCTTTTGCTGAACGCCTCAACGCAGATATTGACAGGCCAGAGACTGCGCCCAGGAAGACTGCAAATCTGGTCAGCAGCGAGGAAATTTCCACTGTTGAAGTCAAGATGGGCAGCATTTCTCAGACGCGCAAGAAATGCGACGATGTCCCACTATCGCCTCCATTGCCTCTTGTGTTCCGACCGCCTTTGAGAAAAAAGAAGTCATTTTCTCGCGTATCTACATGGTTGTTTCCCGGCCAAGACCGAGACAGGAATATGGGCTTAGAATCAATCACGAACCAACCAAAACCGTTGAAAAGTAATAACGGCTTTTATCAGACTGTGTCGCTTAGTGGGTCACAAGAGCGGCGCAGCTACGAATCATTCGACAGTCTATCGACATGGCACACTGAGGATGAGAATCGGACGGTGCGAACAAGTCAATCGCTTGGAACCACGGATAAGCAGTCATTGGAGCGTACAGCGACGTTTGGCAGTAATGACGCCAGACTTGGAAAGCCATCCAGGGGTAGGGTTGGTGGCGCCAATTGAGGCGGCGCCTCAGGATTTTGCCTGAAAGGAGGGTGTAAGCGGGAACAAAAAACGACATGAATAGAAGTCCTCTCTTTCATAAGGGACTTGCAAAACATTGAGTGATACCATCTTTTGTACATAGTGTCCCAGGGCCCTCATGATGGCAGTTGGCATGGAAGGCGGGGTACTCTTCCAGCACAAGTTGCTGAAATAGGAGCGAAACAGGCCAACTCTTAATTGTGTGGGAGCATATTGACGGGACTGAAGGGGTCTAACACTTGGGAAACGAGCGGGAAGCGAATGACAAAAGACGAGAACATTTGGGTGTTGGAAAGATGGAAAACCGGAGAGGAAGGATGCTGGCAGGCTACGCTTTGCTTTAGTGGGTGGAGTGGGTTGTTCAGTGGGTTGTGCAGTGGGTTGTTCAGTGGGTTGTACAGTAAGTTGTACAGTAGGTTGTAATATTGACAGCAGTAGGCCCCCGTTGGAGGCCCGTTGCGTTACCGTAACCGATAACACCTGACCATGTCTTTCTTCATGGTTACCCGAGACAAAAAAAAAATATACACCCACTCTAAGCTCTCACAGCTCATCATCTCCTTTAAGGACTCGGGAACATCTCCATAACATTTCACCATCACCAACACGCGACATGCCTTGAGGCCTTATCCCCAAGGCCGTCGACCTGCCTTTCACAGTTTCGACAGCATATGCATCTGGCTGATATCGCTCCATTCTGGTTCCATTTCGGCTCCATCCCGGCTCCATTGCGCCCGGATCCTGTACGTTGGACATTATTACCCGCCAATAGCCGGCCAACTTTGCTTCGCCCAGGCACCTGCGCGTTCGCAGTGGATCGATCGGTTGGCGCAAAGGGCGAAACGGGCGAAACGAGCGATCGAAAACGGATGGTGGGCGAAACAAAGTAATAATGGGCATAATCACCCAGGCCGTAGCCTCTCTGAAGGCTTTGGTAACGCCGAGCCATAAATACAGAGCCATCCCGGTGCCTGGGACAGACAGGAATGGTCCCCAGCTTGCCTGTCATGAGCGTATGCCCCGGTCGAGGTTCTTGAGACTGTCCATGGCCATTACGCTACTGGCTGCCTTCGTCTTTCTGGGCTTCGCGTTCGGGTACGTCGACTGTCTGCTGTGTCTCCCCTTCAATGTTCCTTTCAACCCTGACATGCCATGTCACTATGAGCAGAACATGAAAATGGGAGTAAAATCTCACATCAGATTCATATAAGCAGATTGGCTAATCTCGCAATTTTGAATGCGGCTTCGATGATATAGGCAAGATCGAACAGAGACCAAGTCTTGTGTCAACACAGCAAGCTGTAGTTACGATTCTCACAAACATTGGGGCCAATACTCGCCATATTTCTCCGCGCCTCGGGGCTCAATAAATCCAGATGTGCCATCAGGGTGCGAGGTCAATTTCGCCTCGGTCCTGTCGCGCCACGGATCCCGCTACCCAACCGAGAGCAAATCTGTGGCCTACCAAAAGCTCATTAAGCGAATTCAGCAAAGCGTAAAGCACTACGGCAAGGGGTTCGGCTTCATCAAGCACTACAAATATTCCTTAGGCATTGACGATCTGACTCATCTCGGTGAGAAGGAGCTAGTCAAGTCCGGCAAGAAGTTTTTCAAACGGTACAAGAAGCTAGCCAAAGAGGTTACCCATCCCTTTGTTCGAGCATCGGGGTCCGACAGAGTCATCCTGTCGGCAGAGCGATTCCTTCAGGGCTTTTACAAAGCCAGGGGACAAGATGGAGACAAGCACCTGACAGATATCCTTGTCATCCCCGAAGGGGAGGAATACAAAAACCCTCTTGATCATGGAACCTGCAGGGCATTCGAGGATGGACCAGAGTCGGATCTTGGGGATGGGAAGAAAGAGGCTTGGAGCAAGATCTGGGCCGCACCAGTCATGAAGCGATTGAACCAAAAACTCCCTGGTGCCAAGTTGAGTCTCGAGGAGACGGTGCACATGATGGATCTGTGTCCTTTCAATACCGTGGCCTCGGACGAATCCAGGGTGTCACGATTTTGCCGACTGTTCTCCAAGGAGGAGTGGAATGCTTACGAGTACTACGAATCGTTGGAAAAATGGTACGCCTATGGGCCTGGTAATTCCCTGGGCCCGACCCAAGGCGTGGGATATGTGAACGAGCTCATCGCTCGGCTGACCGAAGCTCCCGTCAAGGATAACACGACTACAAACTCAACACTTGACGCGCACCCAGTTACGTTTCCGCTGGACCGGCTGCTGTATGCTGACTTTTCTCACGACAACACTCTCATGACCGTGTACGGGGCGCTGGGTTTATACACGAATGATACGCAGCTCCCCACCGACCACCGGATGCCACCCAAGCAGGTCGACGGATTCTCAGCCTCACTGACCGTCCCGTTCGCCGCTCGAATGTATGTGGAAAAGATGCGTTGCAACAAGGATGACCACGAGCTGGTCAGAGTGCTTCTCAATGATAGAGTTGTGGTTCCGAAGGGATGCAAGGCAGACCAGCTGGGCAGATGCAAACTGGGAGACTTTTTGAACGGTCTGGAATTTGCCAAGAAGGGTGGTCACTGGGATCAGTGTTAGCTAATAAGCAAGTGGGCATGTTTGAACACTATGTATGGTACTCGGAGCCGGCAGTATCTGCGGAGCTCAGGGGTACTCCTTCCCGGCCATGTATCTTGAAGAGGATTTCTCCTGTCGAGGTTATTATGGATGGGCATTATCCCGTACCACGATGCATAAAGCATGTATCAGGCGAGTGGCTGGCATGGAAGTGCATGGGCAACTCGCGCCGCTTGGAGAAAAAGGGGGGGAGGGGGAGAGTGCATGAGGAACAGGACTTGAAACAAACGACAAGTGCCGGGCGATCGACAGTCAGGGTATATCAATCCAACGAACACGGGGACTCGGACGGATACATGTATGTACTCGGTGCTGTAATAACTAATACGAGCTGTGCAGTGATCTAGGTTAGGTACCTAGTACATGGTACATGGTACGTAGTACGTAGTGCCTTGTACCTACCTAACCTAGGTAGGTATAGTGCAGAGTTAGTGCTGCCTAGGGTCGGGTCTCACCGTTGGCAGCTCTACCACCGCCATCGCCATCAACAACCACAACCACAACCACCACCACCACCGCCGCCGCCCCAACTCGCTTGCCGCCCGACGCAGCCGGTGTTCATCCACATACGTCGCACACTCACTCTCCTCAAGCTGGAAAATCCTGCTGTTGTGCGTTGCAACAAACCAATTTAGCCTGCGTCAGCATCAGCAGCAGACTGCCGTCGGCGTCTTTTCTGTTTCGTCGTGGCAAAATCTTCTAATTCGCGCACCAGGCCTCGTTGCAGCCTTGATCGCATGATCGAAGTCCATTACGCACTCGTTGCCATTGTGCTTCAAGCGATTTGGGTTTGGTTTGGTTTGGTTTGATTTGATTTGATGGTCTTGTCGGTCTTGGGTCTCTGCTCAGCATAGATATCCTCAGCCAAGACACCACCACCAACGGCTTTCGCCCAGGATGGTCTCCACAACTGGAGGCACAGTCATCGCCATCGTCGTATTGCTCATTGCAGCAGCGACGGGATGGGTGGTTTTTACTCAGATGCGCGCGCGCAAATTAGGTGTATGTTCCCGCCGTCTTTTCCCCTGGTTCCTCTCTCTCCCTCCATGGCGTCTGCTCACTCAAGGAGCATCCTGCGTGGTCCTGGGCACATTCGACAAAGCCACTGCCCTTCCACAATTACCGCTCGAGTAGGAGTAGATGCTAATGCCTTTGTCTGGTTTCATTCCTGCAGTTGCCGCCGCCGACTCTCTCGTCCTATCTACCATGGAAACGGGACGAAAGCCTATACGGTCCGCCGCAGCCAGCACCAGGAGGTATTGTCGGCTGGTTCAACGACCAAGTGCGCAAGATTAAGAACCGAAGCAATCGATCTGCCGCCGGCGCTTACGAGCAGCCTCATCAAGGCCGTGCAGGTGCCGCGAGCGGCCATCGCGGCTTTGGTCCGCTCGACCCCGACGAAGCCTGGGATGCTCGCGTCGGCCACGAAGCCGACGGATATGGCTATCTTGAGGAACATGAGATAGGAAGGCACACCAATACCGAGTACGGTGGCGGCGGCAGCTATAGCATGAATCTCGCCCCAACGCCTGGCCCACCCGCGGACGATGATGAAGGCGATCGCCGGGGGAGGAACACTGGCGGAGCAATGTCCACGAACCCCTTCGACGACGATGCTGCCTTGAGCTTACGAGGCGTAAGCCCTCGACCCATCGATACTGTCGGCGCACAACAACACAAATCAAAAGCAGAGGGTCCGGGCAGTGCGGGAAGCAGTCCCACGGACAGGAGATCTGCTTTCAGGGGAAACGCCTGAGGATAGGGTTGGGTTACTGGCACTGGCTGCATGATGGGATGGCAGATTGATATATGCACATGTTTGTGTGATAAAGGGGGGGGAAGGGGGCGGGGGGGGGGGGGGGGTTGCCATCAGGCATCAGCGGTGGGATAGTTCTACGCATGTGACCGCATTATGCATAATAAGCCTTGTTGGATCAGGATCAGCGTTTGTATGTTTGTGGGACAAAGTAACGGAAACTAAGGGCCATGGATGTTTTGTGTGATTTTGAAGGGTTGTAGTTTAGCACCAGGAAGCCTTGCAATGAGGCCGGCGTTTTGTATGGACAGACTTGTTATGCAACTACTGTTTCTGAAGTGAACCAGCAGCATGCAGACCTGCTTAATCGAGTATTTCCATGGGGGGTTGTGGAAGAGTACTGAACAAAGTCTATTCATTGTTTGACTTCACATCTTAGTCATGTCCATTTTGGCTGGCGCCAGCAGCGGGATCGACCCGCACTGCGGCACGTCACCCCCGCCGCCAGACGTTGCTGAACTCCACGTCAGGAACGTCACAAGCACGAAAAAAGAAAAAAAAACACACACACACACACACACACACACACACACGAGTACTGAATACAAGAAACGGCTACGGCAAAGGAAAGCGTCGACGCTGCTCAATCTTTTGGTACATTGTCCATCAAAAGCCTAGAGCCTGTATTTCGTCTCGTCCTGCGCCTCGCACCGGACGCAATGGCATCTCTCGATCTGCAAGCCGTGCACGATGAGATGGTGGCCGTGGCCTACGAGGCCGGCAAGATGATTCTGGCGGCGAATCCTGCCGATCTCGATACGGGAACCAAGCTCAACTGTATGCTCTCGACTATGCTCTCGAATGAACTAGAGTCCAATGTCCCAAACTAACAAACTCGTCCTGGCGCAGCTGTCGACATCGTCACCGAGGCGGATCAGGCCGTGGAGAAGATGGTCTCTTCGCGGCTTTCGCACTCGTTCCCGACTGTGTCGTTTATGGGCGAGGAGACGTACAAGCCTGGCATGAGGCTCGGGCCCGAGCCTACCTTTATAGTCGATCCCATTGACGGCACGTGAAGAACCCCTGGCCCTCCTCGCATCATGCAACCCGAAGCGGCAACACAGCAGGGACAGAAAGCAACTGAGCTGATCGAAGGTGGCAAATTGTAGGCACCACCAATTTCGTGCACGGCTTCCCCAACGCCTGCATCTCTCTCGGCCTGGCAGTCGACCGCACGCCCGCCGTCGGCGTCATCTACAACCCGTGGCAGGACCTCCTCTTCACAGCCATCAAGGGCAAAGGCGCATACATGACCCGTATCAAGGGCACGGCCCGGCAGAAGCTCCCGCTCGCCAAGGCCCCCCGTCCGCTCGAAGGCCTAGGGACATCGCTGGTGGCCATCGAATGGGGGTCCGGGAGGGACGGGCCCAATTTCGAGCTCAAGACGGCCGTGTTCAAGAGGCTCGCTGCGAGCAAGGAGACGGGCGGCTCGATGGTGCACTCCCTGCGGTCTCTGGGCTCCGCCGCGCTCAACATGGCGGCCGTGGCGGCCGGCCAGATGGATGCCTACTGGGAGGGCGGGTGCTGGGCCTGGGATGTCTGTGCCGGATGGTGCGTCCTGGCCGAGGCGGGCGGCATCATGGTCAGTGGCAACCCTGGGGATTGGGCGCCCGAGCTGGAGTCCCGCGTGTATCTGGCGGTGAGGGGGGCGCCGACGGGGCAGAGGGAGTTGGTGGAAGAGTTTTGGGGCGTGATTGGGGGTGGCAAGATGGATTATTCTGTTTGACGGTGTGATGGATGGAGAGATTGGGATAGAAATAAAAACCAAGGGGCTTGGAAAGGAATAGACATGTGGGTTGATGGATGACTCGGAAGCGAGAAAAGTTGAGTAGACGGTGTTTAAACTTTGTTCATGAGGAATATGCTTGTTATACTAATAAATGACACTGCTGTGTTTTTTTTTTTTTTTCCTTCGCCAATGACGCCAAATCGCGCAAAACCCAATGCTGCCTAGGAAACGCCCCCCCCCTCCCCGTGTATGTATGCAATGCCAACGACCATCTGGCCGCCTTCCCTCCAAAACCTGCAGACTTGGGATATAATCCCCTCCAATCTACGTCCCGGCGCTGTACTTGCTCTTGGCCCGCAAGACAGCGCCAAACCTCCACAGCAAAAAGGGCGCGGGCCAGCCGATGGCAATGGAGACGGCGGCCAGCACGGTGCCGCCCCTGCCGTAGCCCAGGCGCTGGTACATGGCGGGGGCGAAGAGGGGGAAGCCGAAGCCGGCGAGGCTGCGCAGGACGGTGATGGCGCCGACGGCGCTGGCAGCGTAGCGGGGATACGAGTCGACAATGTAGGCCTGGACGCACTGGAAGCCGATGATGGAGCCGAAGGCGAAGATGGCGGCGCCGGCGTTGGGGCCGGCCCAGTGGGTGGGGACGTCGGCGGTCCAGGCGTAGACGAGGATGCCGGCCGGGACGAGCAGCGCGCCGGGGACCATGAGGGGCACGCGGAACTCGGGCAGGCCGGCCCCGCCGTCCGGCACGTAGCGGCGCTTGAGGGCGGCGTAGACGCGGTCCTGCAGCGGGGCGCAGACCTGGGTGCCGAGGAAGAAGCCGGCGCCGATGGAGAGGTAGTTGAGGCCGATGACGCCGGGCGACTGGCCGTAGCGGGTGGCGAAGAGGGTCGGGAAGGTGGCGAAGATGAGGTAGATCATGCCGTAGAGGAACATGAGGTAGAGCGAGAGCACCTGGACGATGGGCTGGGTGGCGAGCAGCTTGAAGGGGCGGACAAAGGCGCGGCCGAGGGTGCGGCCGAGGGAGATGTCGCCGCCGTTGCCGTCGTCGTCGTCGTCGTACTCGGTGCGCAGCGCGGCGTTGCCCGTCTCGCGCACCAGCCGCCGCTTCTTGCGCCGCAGCAGCACGGGCGCATACGTCTCCTGCAGGAACAGCAGGCCGGCGACCTGGACGAGCCCGCAGGCGGCGGTGGTGGCGTAAAAGACCCAGCGCCAGGTGGTGCGCTCGGCGATCCAGCCGCCGACGACGGGCCCGACGGCCGGGCCGAGCAGCGGCATGAGCGAGTAGACGCTGATGGCGCGGCCGCGCTGCTCGGCGGCGAACAGGTCGCTCAGCACGCCGCCGCCGATGGCCAGCGGCGCCGACCCGCCGATCCCCGCCAGGAACCGGCACGCCACCATCTGCCGCGCCGTCCGCGCCAGCCCGCACCCCAGGTTGAAGAGCAGGAAGACGGCGTTGGAGCTCTGCAGCACCACCACCCGCCCGTACAGCTCCGACAGCGGTCCCCAGCCCAGCGGGCCGAGCGCGTACGCCGCGATGAAGATGGACATGACCAGCACGCGCTCCACCGGACCCTGGATGTCGAGGTCGTGCCCGATGGCCTCGAGGTCCGGCGCCACCATCGACGACGCCACGGGGGAGATGAAGGTGAAGCAGGATACTGTTCGTCGGGAAATTTGTCAGTGACCCGTCTTGTTGCGCCCAATGCCAAGATACCGGAAGACTTGGACCCGGACCCGGGGGAAAAATAAAAAAAAAATTCCAGATTAATACGTGCCACATATGACAGCCGCCCATTTCCGCCTCATGTCCCACGCCTTGGGATTCATCGCATCGTCCGGCCCGTCCCAGCCCACGAGGTTCGCATCAGAGCCGCCCTTCTCGCCGTGCTCTGAGCCCCCGTGCTCCAGATCGCGCTGGTTCGGAAACCCGTCTCTCACCTCCGAAATCACCCTCGTGAGAGACCGCGCCGACGCACCTCTCGCCAGCGCCACTCTCTGTTCCTCTGCCTTGGCTCTTTCTGAAGATGAGCTGTCCTCGTCCATCGACCGACAGCCAACGCTATGGGTCGTCGTGGACGACGCGGCCGAGGCTGAGGCCATTGGGGGTCCGGTCCGGGGCCGGGGGGGGGGGGGGGCAAGGAACTGAGAAACGTATCGGAATGAGGGTGCGGTGGGGAGAAAAACAAACAAGCCCCTGGTTTATGCCATGAATCCTATCAGCAAGTCGGATTTCCTTCCTCGTCGGTCTGACGTTCCTGTCATGAGAAGCTTTCTTCCGCCACAAATCTTACCGGCTTTTCTGAGGACACAGCGTCATTTATGTATTCAGTGACTGGTGCACGGGACAAAGCCCATGGACCTTGGACAAAACCCCCCGAGCATGAATAATGCTTCCTTTTCCCCAGTTTATTTCTAGCAAAATCAGTGGGCCGGCCTGACTCCGACAGCAAAAGCCGTTAGCCGTTATGCCCTCAACAAGCCACGGGATCCCTCATCCCGTCATCGATATCCATCCTGCCCAAGTATTGCTGCCGAACCACGGCCTGGTTTACCCTTTTCTCAATGAAACGTATCGCGCCGTTATTCGTCCATCTAAACTGTATCGACCGCCATCCCAGGGCCACAGCTTTTGGTGAGTTTTTTTCCTTCTTTCTTTTTCTTTTTCCTTTCTTTTTTTTCTGAGTATTTCTTTCATTTCTAGACATTCTCAGTCTTTTGAATCCCAATCTTCTTTCGTTCTTTCATTCTTCCCCGTCCTCTCCATTTTATCTTCCGTTGCAAAAAGTAAAGATGCACGCCCACGTTCCGGCAGGCTTGAAGTGGAGCTGGTGGGTCACTTAGCCCGGGTTTAGGCCGAGTCTAGCCCTAAAACAGTTACTGCTTCGTAGAATTTTTTTTTTCTTTCCGATCATTTGTCCATGGGAACTCCGTGGAGTGGGTTCGGCTTCATCCTTGTTGTCGTTGTCCATCCCGGGGAATTTGGTCCGATAGACTACATGGTGACTTTTATGAGCTGTCTTTGGGGTGAGCACGGCATGGTGAGCGGTTGCTTCTTGTCTATCGGAGACAACAGTTCCTGTTTTTTTCCTCATCTTGATATGCGCTCATCCTTTGATTGGGTATACCATCGACAACACCTTTGACTATCATGTCAGACAGAGCCTGACGCGATTTCCCTGTCTTTTTAACAATGCAAATCCCAGCCCAGCTCTGGAACTGTCCATGGAAAAGTGACTATTGGGTAATAGCTCAATTTACACCTCACCCAACGGTCTCCGAGCTCGGCAGGTCGGCAGTAGACTCACAAAATACCCGTCACCGATTTGCCCATGTGTAACCCCCATCTTAGATCAACACATAGATTTATTATGCATATGTGCCCATGCCCGAACCTAGTAATCAGTAGCCAGAACGCCTAAAGAATTGGAGAACCACACCATCTCAACACTGTTCCACATGATCCTTCACCTACCCCTTGCACATCCCCTGTTTCAGTTGTGCATATCTAGACATGTCTTCTTCATCTTTTCATGCCTCCGTCGTAGGTTGTTCCTTGGTATCAACCTTCTTCGCTGCGGGCTCGCTAGAAACATCATCGTCTTCACGAGCTCGCTTGCCGTTGGTCTCCTTTTCTTCAGCGGTGGAATGAATAGTTGGTGGGCCGCTCTCATAGGTCATGTCCTTCGGCTCGCGGTTGTTGTCGTTGTCACGACCTCCGCGACCACCACCTCTTCCTCGTCCGCCGCGTCCGCCGCGTCCCCCTCGTCCCCCTCTACCCCCCCGAAATCCGTTCTTCTGATCCTGGTCGCGTCTCTTCTTCCAATCGTCCTGGTCGCGGTTTTTGCGGCCCTTGCCCTTGGCACCCAAGTCCTTACCCTCATAGAACTTGCGCGTCTGGGAGACACTGGGCTCGATTTTCCCTTGCCGAATCAAATCACTTTTCTCGTTGCAGTAGTCCCTCTTAGTCATAATCTTCAAATCATGGCCCTTCCAGGTGGGCTTAGGTTCTATGGCAATAAATTTCTTAGCCGTATCCTCGTCCGCAAACGTAACAAACACGGAGCCCTTGAACAGGTTCTCGTTAGTACGGCGCAGCTTCAAGCCCTTGACTTCACCAAACTGTGTGAAAAAGCTTTCCAAGTCGAACTGCGTGTCGGGACTCTCGTCGCCGAAGCCCTTGACGTAGACGGTGGCAGCCTCAACCTTGGCTTTGCCCTCGGCCTGAGGTTTGTAAGGAGTCTTGCGCTTGACGGTTTCGGACCCTTCCTCACCTGCAACCTCGAGGACCTTACTATCTCGGAGGGCGGCGACAACGGCGCTATATGGCTGGAAAGTGCGCATGCGTTTGAAAGAATGAATTTTGGAAATGGGCATCGGCTTGTTTTCTGCTCCGCCGCACGACTCCCACATGAACTTGTCTTGAGGGAAGTTCCAATCACCAAAGTAGAATTCGACCTGACGTGATGCTGTATCAGCACAAAAAGCCCCAAGAGACAGTTTCGGTTTTAACAGGCAATCTCCGCATTTGGTAATTGAACGGGAGAAAACTGAGGAATGGGCGAGTATGCGGTATGCTAACAAACCTGCTTGCGTATGGCTTCCGGGTCATCTGTGACCTCCCGAACGCTAGGATCAAACTTGTTGTTTTTCTTGACATCCTCGTAATTGATCTTTGCGGTGGTCTTGATCATGGTAGAATCCTCAACGACAGGCGCCTGCTCCTGCGCTGGAGTGGCCTCAGTGGGCTTGGTCGTAGCTTCCGTCTCGCTCATTGCTGATTGCTCCGGCAGTGGTGGCCGCCCACTAACGATATTTTATTAAAAAAAAAACCCCTTGACTATCGTCTTCAAAGGACATAAGGAAAAGAAATTGTCAGCGATTGGCTGGCGAGTGACGCAATTGCGCAAGACAGAAAGACCAAGAAGTGGCGTGGTTAAGACCAGTAAAGCGCATAAAGGTGAAGATTGAGTCGTCGCTGTTGACATGCAGCTTGAGGGGCGGCAAGGACAAATAACTAATCAGACTGACCTTGCGTTTCAGGTGAGACAGCGGGTTAGCAAGCGGTGCAGGTTGTGATCGAGGATGGGCAGAATGGTGTCTGTCAATTAAGAAGTGATAGATAATACATTCACGAGAGAAAAAAAAAAAAAAAAAAAAAAGCGAAGTAATTCTGCCGCTTTGTACAACAGCCAAGAGGCTGGAGAAGCTTGGTACGATGGAAGAGCTTGGCTCACCGCCCGTCCACCGCCCACCCGTTTTCTCCCTCATCCCAACCCACCCCACATTTTTTCTTTCGTGGAAGACATTTTGGCTGAAGAACTCTTCCTCTTATTAATGTTTTCTGCATGAGGCAAGACCAGGTTTAACACCGTAGGTTAGTCGTACACTAACTAGAGAACCACGACATACTAAATAAAAAAAAATGTATAAACATTAAGCCTTTAGAATCAAGGTCTGTGCTCACGCCATCAATTCTAAAAAGATCGGCCGAAAACTCAAATGCGCGTACACAGCACATATAACATGCCCTTATCGCATTCCCCTTATCCTTTTCTTTCTTTTCTCTTCTCTTCTCTGCGTCTTAAATCCTGATAACATGGAATCTTCCCTAAAATCTATAAGACTTCCTTCCACCCAGCCTCCTCAGCCTCCTGGGCGTTTGCTTACATAGACTCTAGCACTCAAGCAAGCAAAAACGGCATTGCACGAACAAACCTATACCGCTTGCTGAAGTTGACACTATTAACTCGCTAAGCAGAGCCAAATGTACGTTGCCTGTTGCAACCGTCGAGGACCAATACTCACGGGACCTAATGGCTGGCAGCCTACTCCGGTGGCCTTAATACGAGCACCATCTTGGCCTGGTTGCTGGAGCAGCAGTATGAAGTTGTCTGCTACCTGGCCAATGTCGGTCAAGAGGAAGACTGGGCTTCTGCGGAGAAGAAAGCCCTGCAGATTGGTGCCACCAAAATGATCATTGATGACCTTCGCAAGGTTCTCGTCGACGAACTATGCTGGAAGGTCGTAAAATGCAATGCTATATTCGAGGATCAATACTTCCTCGGAGCCAGCTTGGCCCCGCCCTGTAATTGCGCGTGGAACGATGAAGGCTGCTAAGAAATAATTTTGCGATTCCATTTCGCACGGCTGCACCGGAAAGGGCAACGACCAAAATCGTTTCGAGTTGGCGTACCTAACTATCAAAGTCATTGCCCCATGGCGTGATCCTCTTTTCTATCAGCGTTTCCAGGGACGCAGTCATCTTCTGGATCATGCCGCCGAGAAGGGTATCCCTGTCACGTCAACCAAAGCCAAACCGTACTCCATGGACGGCAACTTGGCTCATTGCTCTTATGAAGCTGGAATGCTTGAGGACCCTAACGTTATCCCCCTTGAAGACATGCGGACTCGTACCGTTATCCCTCTCTCAAGGCCCCTGAGACACCTCTTGACATTGCCATTCGTTTCAACAAGGGTCTCCCCATTAAGGCTGTCACCCCCCAACAGACTGTGACCGAATCACTCGAGTTGTTCAACCTGCTCAGCACTCTCTGCAAGAGCATGGCATCGGCCGTATCGACATTGTGGAGACCAGGTTCATCGGTCTCAAGAGCCAAGGCTGCTACGACAGTCCAGCCATGACGATGCTCCGTCTTGCTCATGTTTCTATTGAAGACCTAGTCCTTGAAGGTCGTGTCCGTTCTCTCCGCAATAACCTCAGCAAATAGTGGCCGGAACTCGTCTACAACGTTCTGTACTTCAGCCCGAGAGAGCCTTCCTCCAGCCGAGTCTCGACTTCTCTCAGCAGCGAGTTAACGGCGAGGTTCGCCTCCGCTTGTACAAGGGCAATGCCTATGTCTTGGGCCGTACTTCCCAGGAGAAGCTCTACTCGGAAGAGGACGCCTTTGTGGACTCTCTTACAACGTATGACCCCTCGGAGACGTCCGGTTTCATTACGATTAATGCCATCCGCCTGAAGAAATACGGTCTGCAGTTGGCCGAGACTGGCGATCAGCTCTAGGTGCTGAATAAGGAAATCCATATTGAGGCATATCAAAATGCACACTGACGATTTTGGAAAAAAAAAAAAAAAAAAAAAAGTTAGGCAACGTAGAATTCCTAGGAAAAGCGCGCAGTAGAAGCGCAGTACAGAAGAAGCTGTTGGAACGTCATGGTTCTCTAGTTATTGTACGACTAGCCTACGGGTGTTCAAGATGTCCTCCTCCACAAAAGAAAAAAGTGGAGTTGTTGGGCTTGGTAGGCTCGCCGTCTCCGCTACTTTCTAAGTGCGCGCAACGTGCACGTGACGACAGAAGATCTCTTATAGAGAAGTTGTAATTCAAGCTTTGTGTTGTGATAACTTTTAATGCTGATAGTTGTTGCTGACTGATGGAGGAAGCTTCAATGTGGGAGATTGCGATGTGGCAGCCGCTGGCAGCCGCTGGCAGTTCTTGGCAGCTGTTGGCCAAGGTGCGATCGAACGATGCGTGTTCCGAGTACATCGCAAGTACATCGCAAGTACATCGCAAGTACATCGTACAGACTACATTCTTCCTCTTGCTGCTCGGCTGATTGGCAGCCACAGCCGTCGCATGTCGCAACAGCATTGAAGCAAAACTGCGAGGCGTCAACACTAACCAACCTACCGCAAACGCGGTCTTTTTGTCACACGCTGCTGTTGGCCCCATCATGAGGCGTTTCCACAACGTCAGAAAGTCTCTGCCGACTCTCAGCTCTTTGCTCAGGGTCGGCAGCAGTCGCGTCAACGTCTCAACGCATTGCCAATCTTGGCAAAACTTCTTTACAAATTCCAAGAACAAAACAACCGCCTCTGCGTCTGGCGCAGGCTTGCCCATCACCTTTATTGCGGGATCCTTGTTCATCTGGTGGCTCTATCCTTCACAAGAATTTGCACAGCTCGCCCCGCAGCAACATAGAGACAGACCGACTCATCACGCATCAGATGGAGGCAGTACTGATGACGACGTCAACGGCACTTCCGAGACTGAAGTCACGTCTGAAAATGCATGGGACAGTTTGGTCAAACGCATAGAGAACGTCGTCGTCGTCACAGACTCGGAGTGGGCCATGTTCTCCGACAAGGTTGCCAATATGATTCTGCCCGACTGGTCTAAACTTGTTCCTGGATATCTCAGGAAGCTTCAGAGGGAGCTCTCCATGGCTCCAGGCTCCCTGGCCGATGAGATTTGGATGGAGGCGCACGACCCTGCCATCAATCCGGAAATCGCCTGGACAGCCAATGTTCGTGTATCTTCCGAGCTCTGTGTCGATGAGCGAGAATTCTTAGCCAGAAGAAAACGAATTGTCCGAGTGGCTCTGGCCAAGTATCTTGGCCTTAATGAGAACAGCATTCATCCAGACGACATTCCAACCATCGCCATGTGTGGTTCAGGAGGCGGCCTGCGTGCTCTTGTGGCTGGCACTGGTTCTCTTATAGCTGCAGAAGAAGACGGCCTCTTCGACTGTGTCACATATACCGCTGGCGTCAGTGGTTCTTGCTGGCTACAGACCCTTTTATATTCTTCCATCGCTCGCGGGAACTTGACGAAACTACTAGATCACTTGAAGTCAAGGCTTAATGTCCACATTGCATATCCCCCGGCTGCCTTTCAGTCTCTGGTCTCCTTGCCTACCAGCAAATGTCTACTCAGCGGCCTGGTGGAGAAGCTAAAGGGGGATCCCAAAGCAGACTTTGGCTTGGTGGACATATACGGCTTGCTGCTTGGCGCCCGACTGCTCGTACCCAAAGGAGAACTCGGTGTTAACGACGCAGACTTCAAATTGTCCAATCAGCGCGAGTTCATCAAGCTCGGTGAGCGCCCCTTGCCTATCTATACACTTGTACGACACGAGATCCCAGAGGCCGAGGCGAGCCAGAGAGAGCCGACGGAGACAGAGAAGAAGGTAATCGGAAGAAATCCTTGGTTTCAGTGGTTCGAGATTACGCCGTACGAGTTTTTCTGTGAAGAATTCAATGCTGGTATCCCAACATGGGCTATGGGTCGCATGTTTGAAAACGGCAGTGATGTGCCACCACCCCAAAGTGGCTTTCACCTCCCAGAGATCAGAGTGCCTCTGCTCATGGGCATTTTTGGTAGTGCCTTTTGCGCAACTTTGAGTCACTATTATAAGGAAATTAAGCCCTTGGTCCTCAGCATCACGGGTCTGGCCAGCATCGATGATTTTGTCTCTGGCAAAGACAATGACTTGTGCAAAGTCCACCCCATCGATCCTGCCACTATTCCCAACTTTGCATACAAGATGCATGGCAAACTTCCTAGCACTACTCCCCGAAGCTTATATGAACAGGAGCACATTCAACTCATGGACGCTGGCATGTCCAATAACCTGCCTATTTATCCTCTTCTCAGGCTAGGTCGGAATGTCGATATTCTCATTGCCTTCGACGCTTCTGCCGATATCCGCACAGACAACTGGCTTTCTGTTGCCGACGGTTATGCTCGTCAACGTGGTATTAAAGGCTGGCCCGTTGGAATCGGCTGGCCCAAACCTGACGAATCTATACAAGAAACCACAAAAGAGCTGGTGAACGCGGAGGCAGACTCGTTGCAAGAAGCAGACCAGCGTCTTCAACAAGCGAAGAAGGACCACGAGTTTCGCCGGAAATCAGGCGATAGCAAGTCTCGCAGTGATGGTGAGCATCGCGCCAGCAACGGAAGCAACGATAACGAAGGCGCAAAATGTAAGCCCGGGAATGAACAAGCCGGGGATCTAGGCTGTTGCACCGTATGGGTTGGTACCACTCAAGAGCGCTCGCCAAAACCCCCTCCACCCGCCAAAGCCATCAACGAGTCCAACAAGTGGCAACTCATGGAGCCCGATGCTGGACTTGCCGTTGTATACCTCCCGTTTCTACCAAATTCCAAGGGTCCTGAGATTTCCCCCGGCGCAACCGATTTTCTGAGTACATGGAACTTCGTATACACGCCAGAACAAATCAACAGTGTCGTCGACCTCGCCCGTGCCAATTACAAGGAAGCAAATGAACAGATTCGCTCCACCGTCAGGGCGGTATACGAGAGGAAGAAGTTTCTGCGGGAGCAGGCGGACAGCAAGTTGGCGAGAGATGAGGCACCTCAAGCGTTGGCCATATTAACAAGTTGAGGGTTAATATTTACTATCTACGAACTGTACTGTACTGTACTGATTGCTTGGAGTCCCTTTTGGTTTCCAATGGAGAGAACATTACGCCCTTGTTTTAAAATACTAGAGGCTGGTCCTGGAGAAGCTTGTGTTGAGAGCGGATTAGAATCTGGTTGCGACAGGGAAAAGTACAGTTTTTTGAGCTGAATTTATTAGATCTCCATTACAAGGGGATCACACGTTCAGATTAATGGGAGCGCACCGGGGGGGGGTTTGCTTTGTTCTGTTCTCTCTTCCAAAGGTCATTTCTTCCACAATGTATTTTAATGTACAAGGACGCTTCTTCTTTTTTTTGCCCATAAATCTCATCCACTAGAATACAACCAGATTTCCCGTAGATGCAGAGCGAGCTATCTACTGGATAGACCTCAGTCTACGAGTATATGCCTTTGTCCCTCCCTGAATGAAAGAATCTATGCTCAAATGATCTCGCCAATGTCAATGTACGGTGCTTTCCATGCCGTTGCGCCCTCCTCCATCATATCGCTCGGTACGCGAACCTTGTTTCCTGGGCTGTACAGATACCACGCCTTCAAAGCGTTCATGGAAGCCTTCCTTCTGGCCATATCCAGGCTGGGGCCAGCGCCCTCTCCTAATTTATCCCTACCACTATATATACCAACGACGTATACAGGTGTCCTTGACAGTCTCCCGGTTTCACTCTCTAGGCGAGCTACGGGAGCTTCGAAACCCTCTCGGGCGCAGAGCATGGCCAACTCACGTGTTGGTAGCTTGAACTGAAAAAGTGATGAGGGGTCGAACTGTCTTGATAGAATGTGGGATGTGACGAAGGACTTGGCAGGTTCGCGGCCGCAGTGGGTGTAGATTGAGCCAACGACAGCTTGTACAAATGAGCCGAAAGCTTCGTTCTGGAGTATTTGATGGGGTATCTGGCTAGCATCCTCGGGCTTGCTCAGTGCATCGCCGAAAGCATCGTCGAGGACGACACGACTGCTCACGCCGCGTCGGTACGAGCTATTTCTCTGGACCTCGGAGCGAACATAGCCCCATCGTCGGTTCACCAGGTGATTCCCATCAGGCCTCCACTGCAGCAACCCGGGATCGACCTCCTCGCCCGGGGCAGCAGCAGCTTCCACACCCCATCGACGAGCGACCTGCTGTAAAGATTCCTGGCCAGCGTATGCTCTCAGTGCCTCGTAAAGGATGGCCATGGGCAGGCGCGGCCACTTGCACACCAGGTACTCCAGGACATGGTAATTGATAATGGTGCTTCCCAGGAACGCTAGATTCGAGTTGTTGAAGCTCCCGTTCGCATCGGCCGACGGCGTGATCAGCGCGCGCGCAATCGTCTGCAAGGGTATTTTGGTGGACAGGCCCAATCGCGCATGCAGCGCAGCGAGCTTCGCCGACTGAAGGCTTCGTTCGGGAGGTGGTGACGGTAAGGGCACTCGTGCTGAGGAGGATGTGGATTCGTCGCCGGCGATGTCTTGGCCCAATTCAGGCGCAACCGCAGCTGAGGATTGGCATCGGACTGATTGGGAAAACGACGGTCGGATTGCGAGAGAGGAAGCTCCTGAGCGAGCTTGCAGGAGTTTTCTGCTGCCCCATTGCGATACTCGCAACCTCTTCATCCTTGGCGGCAGGGAAAATCAAGAGACTGCGCCTCCTGACAAGAACTGGAACCTGAGTACGATGATGAGAATAACGTTGGCCCTAGACGCAGAGTTGGGAGAATTACATACGGCGCCGTGAGCTGTGCCGGCTGGGCGAACCGAATGGCAGTCGCGGAAAAAGTTCGATTGTGGCCTACGGGACGTGAACTAGTGAGTGGCCCCATGCCAGGCCAAGCCGTTCCTCGAAGAAGGGGGGGGGGGGTGCTTGAAGCTTTCAGGGCCACGGGGAGGGTGGGGGGGGGGCGGAACAATCTCGGGCCGTGCATGCAGCTGGTTGTCTTTCTGGACGACCGGATCAACCAGAGCATCTGTATCGAAAGGACGCAGACCGCGCAACCTTAACTCCTTCTTCACACGTCAGTTGAGAGGAGCTTCAAAATGGTAAGGCGATTCAATTGAGGCAGGCGTTCTGTGAGAAGCGGAAAACTAACCTTGTTGCGCGTTTGCAGGGCGGCGGTGGAAAAGTTCCGTAAGTCGACACCGTCCGCGTACGAAATCTTGAAGATTCGTTGAGTTATAATTCACATCCCTGGAAACCGGACACCACGCCTCTGCGAAAAAATCTCGCTCGAATCACGAACCCGAACCCGAATCTTCTAACTTTTTACTCCTTCTGCGTCGGTCTAGGTACCCCAAGCACGTGTGGTCACCCGCTGGTGGTTGGTATGCTCAGCCCGGCAATTGGAGAGCAAACACCGTGATCGCAGCCGGTTTTATCGTCGGTATTGTCGCCATGACATGGAAGTTCAGCGCTGAGAGGGAAACATGGGCACGCAAGCCTGAGCCTGACGAGTGGCATCCCAGCCGATAGTATGTCCCATCAGCCCCTATCTACAACTTGGCTAGAGAGAACTGTGACTTACTTTATCGGGACGGGATAATAGCTGGTCGAAACAACTGATTGAGTGGGATAAGGAAGACCGTGCGAAGGCGGAACCGGGAAAGTCACAAGAGTGAAGGAGGCGTGGGATATTGGGAAGGGCGTGAGGACGGGAAGCGGCTGGGAAATCGACATGTGTATAACCTGATCTGGCAAAATAATATCTCTTTGTTGACTACGAGTGGACTATTTTGTTTTGTGGTGTGTGCAGAACTTGCAACTGTTCGGGGTCTTGAACAGTAGGGTTTGGAGGGGAGGACAGGAGCTGAGCTGGTGTTGGCCATCACGAGAGCTCCTGCGTCTATCCTGATCCGGGGGCATCACGAAGGTTTTTATCCCAAGTTGCCTTCATTCTGTGTCTGGGTTTCGGGTCCCACAAACAGTGCAGGATTGAGACACTTGATCACTTGCTTCCTGGCCATCATCAGCCGCAACGGCAAAAATCAATCCATGCGGGTTGTGAATGCTTCCGGTCGGAATATAACGAACGTACTGATTCACGCATTTAGTGAAAAAAAGAAGTGGCTGGGTTTTAACCAGCCTTGTGCGTCAAGGCATCTGATGAGATAGTCGGACATTGGGCGGCTACAGATGCGTTCGCATCTACAGTCCGTATTCACATCCATTCATTCTCCAACCACGGCCCAATTGGCTACCCTATGCACCCTTTGCTCACCGACTGACGGCCCCCAAATTCTTTGGGCCCCAACCGAGCGGCGCGGCTGAGTCAGTCACTCCCTCCTCGCTGACAAACGAACGTCATCATCCTCGCCCCACGCGTCCCGGACGTTATTCAACCAAGCACCAAGTTGGGACGGAGCTTTTGGTGGCCGTTTTGTTTCATGCTCTCCTGTTCTTCCGTCTTCACTGCGAGCTAAAGTACAGCATCGGCGCGTAAAGTGCTTTCCGAACATCACGCGGTATGTGAACCTGAACCTCTTTCTGACCACATCGACTTACTTTGCCTGTTCAGGGTCTGTCTCTCGAGATATCCATCGTATCGTTGTTTGTTCTGCCATATCGCGTGGGCTGACCAAGGTATGCCGATGCCAAAACCCCGATAACACATCTTTCCACCTCCCGTTCCCTTGTCCATCCATCCACCTACCTAGACCTAAAGTACCACGACCGAGTATATGCTCAAGCTAAAAATTCTATTCGGACACTAGACGTCAACCGACACCCATGTGTTTTGCCGAAGCCAAGTTTTTGTCGTGAATCCGACCCAACACCCAACACTTACCTCGTGACGCCTGGCCCTTTGTCCAAGCCATCTTTGTGCAGTGGCTTTGTGGGAGTCCTTGGTCTTCGATATCCATCCGCCACCATCTATCTGCTTCTGCGCCCACACAACGGCGGCTTTTTCCTTCTTTCCTTTTAGCTGTTGCTTACGACTGTCGGGAGGGCGTGAGAAGCGTCGCCTTTTCGACGTAGCACCAAGAATCTAACTCACTTCTTCAAAAATCTTCAGTGTGGCGTTTCGTGCATTCCGTCTGGCTGGCCTGGCTGTAGGCCTAGGACTCAGTGCCTTGACGGCGTACCAGCGCAATCGAGCCGCCCAAATGACGTCCCAAGCATTTCCCAATGTGCATCTTGATGCCACCGCCGGTCGCGATGTAGTCTACTGTCACGCCTGCGCAAACGAATGGTATCGTGATGAACATGGCTTGGACTGCCCAAGATGCAACAGCGACGTCACCGAGATAGTAGGTGACTGGACATCGTTAACTTACTACTTTGTTGAGCCCGTTACTCTGACCTTTTGTTCTTTATTTCTTTTCTTGTCTAGGTAAGCGCAGAGAATGACCCTCGGTATGCTCCGCTATCCGGCTCAACCTCTCCAGATATTTCGCTGGTACAGCTCGGGGAAGATTCAGATCCCGACGAGGCCGAAATTGAAGAGCACATGGATCCGCGGGGCTTCCATTTTCTCAGAAACACGCGGAGGGGACCGCAAGCGACACACCATGACCCTTCGTTAGGCCCAGTCTTCGACCGATTCTATGACATGATAGCGAATTTTGGGCAAGGGGCACAACCACGAGAAACAGCTGATCTGCGTACCCGCGCAAACAACGGAACTCTTATGGTGCCACGTATCCGGACCACGTACACGTCTGATGCACTTGGAGGCAGCGCAACCTCAGTTACCATATTCGCTGCCCCCATGTCTGGGGCTCGCAACCCTGAAGATGATGGTGACAGTGAAGGCGATGAGCAGCATGACCAGCCTGAGCAGCATGACCAGCATGACCAGGAAGATGCCGATCCTTTTCAGACGTACGTTGATTCTTAATTGGCTTCGTTCTCTCCTCTCTTAGCGGGGCGCTTTTTTCACCATGCCGCATCTTTCAGCGGGACTAAAATCTCATTATGCAGAATCTTCTCCTCTATCATCCGCGATATCCCACCACCCGCAGGTGGGCCTCCTCCAGGCTTTGCCCGGGGCCTGCAAGAAATTCTCAACGTTTTTAATCCGGCGAATAGCATGCGCGGAGACGCCGTCTACTCCCAGGAGGCCCTTGATCGCATCATTACGCAACTCATGGAGGCAAATCCGCAGTCGAACGCTGCACCACCAGCATCAGAAGAAGCCCTGAAGAAGCTGGAGCGAACAACTGTGGATCAGCAATTGCTAGAACAAGAAGGCAAAGCTGAGTGCTCGATTTGCATAGACAACATGGGGATTGGCCAGACGGTTGCATTTCTTCCATGCAGGCACTACTTTCATGAGGATTGCGTTGTGTTATGGTTGAGGGAGCACAATACTTGTCCAGTCTGTCGGAGTTCTATCGAGATCAACGTCGACGCCAATGACAACGATAACAGCACCACGAATGACAGCTCAAGACCCAGCCCTAATGCCCGACGACTCTTCAGCCGTGGCAACATCAACCAATCGCAGCTCTTTGGCGGCCGATATCATGGCCGCGTCGTCACACCCACTGTCATAGCGGCGGCCGATTTAATTTCCTCGATGAATGGGAGTAGACGACACAATCAGAGACCATTCATGCTCAGTGAAACTCTCGAAAGCGGGGGAAACATGCAGAATGAAGGTGAACATGATAGATCAGATGGGGCTACAGCATCAGGGTCCAGTCATCACACGTCCCGACTGCAGCGTAGAACGTCGCAATCGCCGACGAGTCCCCGACAATTCAGCTTGGCAATGCATGGTGCCCGTATGCGGGAGCGTAGCCCTTCTGAGAGCAACAGACGGGAGAATGAAGAACGAGACGGTCGTCGGCAGTCAGGTCCTGGTGCATGGAGCTGGTTCCGAGAACGGTTCTCCGGAGCCGGAAGCGCTGGAGGGCCACAAGAATCACAGGATCAAGGGTATCTTTGAGTTCCGTCAGTCAGTTCTTCCTGATAGTCCTGAGCATTTCTTTTGGTAATATTTCTCGCACTGCTTTTGGTGTCTCCCTCCCACGTACTCACTCATTTCTTCAGTCTGAATTTTGTTTTGCTTTACTTCCCCACTCAAAATCACAACTTTTTTGGACGACACGATGGTTCAAGAAATGTATCGCAGCCCACGCCGGTACTGTATCTGATTTTCTTTCTCCAAAAAACACGGCGATGTTCTATGCTTTTACCAAGCCCGCAGCTTTCTCCATGCTAGGATCACAGGGGACAACGGAAGGCGGTTACGTTGGCATAACATTTGATTGAGAGGGAAGGAGGATCAGCATGGCATAGGCTGGGTCAAAAAGAGCAGAATGGATGAAGATAATTGCACCGTGGTCGTGATAAAGGCTGACCTGAGCCGATACGGCCAGGAGGGCTAGTTTCCACGATGGCACCGTCTCAAAAAGGAAAACGCAGAATTTGAATTTGAAGTCGAAAGTTGGGGGTGGGGTGGGGTCCCTGTCTGATGTTTCGTCTTTGCCCGTGAAGAAAAGTGACAAACTTATGACGACGGAATTATGGCCAGTCAATGCACACCTCTTGAAGCCGTGCACTTTGTCAGGCGGTACATAGTTTATTAGCAAGCGGATCTTGCGGACGGACGGATGTGATGCTACATACGGAGCACTGTCTAATTTCAACCCACCACTTATGTGCGTCTAGCGGGAGCACGGTTTACTTTAATCCATTAGTATGCAGATCACTTGCGTGCCATGTCCAGAGGCATCTCGACCTGAATGACTTGCGTACATTTCCGCAGCAGACAAATTACGCGAGGCCGGATGTATCCTCCAATTACGCACGCACCAAGTCAACATGCATGCAATAGTCATGGACACCACAATCAATCACAAAGAAGCATCTGCTTGCACTGTGCGGTATTTGATTACAAACATGACGAATGAGAGGTATCTAATTGCAATATCAGGCAGGGAACCCCAAACCCTGACGCCCAGGAAACTTTCAAAGACAACATTCTTTCGTGTGCTGTGCCAAAAAAAAAAAAAATTCATCTTTCATCTTTCCAACCTGTGTCATGAACCGTTTCACAGCAATGCTACCTTTGTACGGGTCATACATCAAATGACATCTAGTGTATCAGACAAAGAAAAAAAAAAGAAAAAAAGGAAAAACCGACTTTCAATCATTTGCTCATCTACTGTGATAACAAAAAAAAAAAGAGCAATCATCTAGTCCTGGAAGAACTTGATAATGTGTTGAATGTCGCGGAGCCCAAAACCGTGCTTGGGGAAGCAAATGTAGACCTCTTCACCCAGAGCACCAAACTTGCTTCGGAAGGTGGCCTTGCGGCGGAGTCCGAGGCTGTCCACGATCGAGGCATATGTGCGGGCCAAGAACCTAGCTCGGACTCCGCGAAGATGTTCTCCGGGGGTCAGCTTCTCGGAGACGCCGGCCCCGAAGGTGACTTGGCCCGACACTGTGGACAGTGTGTATTCGATGAGGACCTCGATGGCACCGTTCACAGACCCTGGGAAGTCCAGAGCCCACTTGACCTGCCAGCCGTGCTTGGGGGACAACTTTGCCAGGACAACCATGGCAAGAACCTTGCCGTCCTTTTCAGCAGCGTAGTATCGGCGATGCTCAGTGTCGACCCAAGGGCGAACCTCCGTAAGATGAACCTGTTTACCCTTGCGGTTGGCTTTCCACGCGGCGATCGCTTCATCGGCACGCTTCATGAAATCGGCATCAGGCTTGACCTCGTGGATCTTGACCCCTTCCCGTTCCACACGGCGGGCCTTGGGACCTCGGCCGTTGACGCTGTGATAGTTGTTGGCGTCTACACGCTGCTCTTCGGTGCAGGACAAAGTGCGCCAGTGCATTTGCTGAGCTAGTATCTCCTGGATCTCATAAGATACCAGCATCCAAATCGGAGTCAGTTTCAACTCCGAGAGCACAAACTTGACAAACGCAGAACAGACTTCCTTGTATTGGCTGGAGTCGCAGAGGGGATCACCGGTAATCATGACAAACTTGTCCTGTGGGACGTAGCCAACGGCAGCACCGCTGCTGTGTCGCCAGATTTGGAAACGCTCGTCAAGCCACGAGGTATTGGACGCATCACCGTAGTTTGCGATGAGTTTCTCAATAGGTGGCATGACACCGTCCTGAATTGGCTTCGTCGTGTCGGCTTCCGGATGGGGCAAGCCGGGAGCCCGTTCGGGCAGAGACTTCGGGTCACGGTGGAAGAGGGAGGCGTATCGAACGTCACCGAGTTCCAACATCCAGGCTACAATTCGTTCCAATCCAAGACCAGCACCAGCGTGTGGAGGGGCGCCGAGATCGAATGCCGCCATGTAGTCTTCCATGCCGTCTTCTGTGATGCCCACCGCTCGCATATTCTCTCGCAGCTCTGCTGCATCATTGATACGCTGACCACCTGAGCAGATCTCTTGTCCGCGGATGAAGATATCAAAGGACCTCGTCCAGAAAGGATCCTCGGGATCCTTATGGGTATAGAATGGGCGTGCACTGGCGGGAAATTTGTCCAACACGTAATAATCAGTCCCAAACTTTTCTCTTACGAGTTCGCCTAGACGAATCTCATCGGGAGTCGACAAGTCTTCAATCTCAACGTTTCTACCATCTTCACGGAGCATCTTGATACCGTCCTCGAAATTGAGAACCAGAGTCTCATCCAGCCATTTAAACTCTTTACTAGGCCACCGCTTCTGGACCTCTACGACTTCGGGCATAGCGTAAACAGCCGTGAAGACGGATTTGAGGAACTCGTCAATAATATCGATGACTTCGTGGTAGTCGTGCTGAATCGCCATCTCGAGGTCAAGCCCAGTATACTCAGTCAGGTGTCTGTGAGTGTTGGAATTTTCGGCACGGAAAACTGGCCCGACTTCAAAAACCCGACCGAAATCAGCAGATACAGACATTTGTTTAGCCAGCTGCGGGCTCTGGGCTAAGAAGGCACTTCGGCCGAAGTAATTGACCTTGAAAACGGCCGCGCCACTCTCCGTAGCCGCAGGCTGCAATTTGGGGGTATTGATTTCGACGAAGCCTTGTTCCTCGAGTGTCTCGCGGAATTTGCGAGTCACAAGAGAGCGGATACGGAACAAGGCCTGATTAGAAGGATGACGAAGATCAAGAATCCGGGACGTCATGCGGTTGCGCAGGGTCTCGGGAGGCTTGTAGTTGGTGAAAGGCGCTCCATGAGCGGCATTCACCAAATGAATGGTATGTACCTCGACTTCGACACCAGAGTGTGTAGCCGAACGAACGGGTTCGGGAGGGGTTTTGAGGGTTCCGTTGACTTGTACCAACGACTCTGAATGTAATTTCTCCACCCATCGCACCATGTCAAGATACTCGCGCGATAGCACGCCCTGAACAGTGTGTGTCTGATCTCTAAAGAGAAGGAAATCCAAGTTTTTTGAAATCTGGCGCTGAGTCGCAATACGAGCTCTGAAATTGACCTCGGTACCAAGGGGAAGCTTGTCCAACTCAGCAATGGTGTTGAGTTCGTAGGGATGGGCAGGCCAGTCCGCACTCGTGCTTGAACGACCACTTTCCATGCTGGACCGACCCGAGTCTCTGCTTTTATCCATGCTGGACCGCTGTGACCTGTCGTTGAGCTTGTCGAGTTCTGCTCGATAATTAGTCAGACTGAGCCTCTCGGTGCCCGCGCTTCTTACAACATCGACGCCGCTATCACTTATTCTAGACAAACGCTTGTTGCTACCGAAAGCGCTGCCGGGAAGGGTCGGCGTTGACGAAGTAGACGGCGAAGCTGGGTTTGAACTTGGAGTTGATTTGCCTGACGGTGAGGAAGTGGTCCAGTCTGCCGTATAAGTCGCGTCGGTGACGTCGCCACTCTTTTGCGGACTCGAGTTGCGACTAAGCGACTTGGACCTGGGCAGGCCAAAGGCCGACGCAACAGGGGCGAACAGGCCAGAAGTTCTAGGCATTTTTTAAATTTCTCTATTCAGGTTGAGCCTTTGGGAGGATGACGGAGACTTGGGAGTTGAAATTTCTTGGTGGCCGAGGAAGAGACAAAGAGGATGGCAGAGCGGCGGAGAATAAGGTCCGCGCGTCACCACCGGAGGGAGGGGCGTGAGGCGTGAGGGGGCAGCAAGGGCACCAGGACACCAGAACAGGGAAAATGAATGTAAAAGCGACGAGTGACACTGACGCCCAGGACGGCAGCCAATGCCAAGATTGAGCCACTGCGTGCAGGGGAGCGTGCTGGCGCCGCCAATGGTTCCGACCAACCCGAAATCGAAATCAAAGTCCGCTAGAGCACGAAGTACGGTCAATCAGTCAATCAATCAGTCTGACTAGTCTGACTAGTCTGGCCTCTTCGCCTCGAGGTGCGTCGTTCACCACTACCCTTGCTTGGGCTTGCAACCCCGCGACACAGGGGTGATGTTGCGTCCCCGGTGCTCGGTGAATTCGGCTCGCGACAAGAGTTGATGGAAGTCTATACGCGACGATGTGATTTGGCGGCAGATATGGAGTTGCCGCTCGGCAGGTTGAGGATTGTGCTGTCTGTATATATGGACAGTACTTGGCACGCGCGGAGGGACTCTTCTTTCCCCGAGTCCTTTGTGCTTCGAGGCTATGAGGTTCGAGAAGTAGGAGAAAAGCGAGAAGCTGCTGTGCCCCTCGTCTGGTCTCGAGGCTTATTATTATATAAAGCTGTAGGAAATGGGCCAGGGGTCGGATCTTGTGTGCCGAGTAAGTGAGAAATATCCGCAAGTTCCGGCCGCAAAGGGTGATTCAGGCACCCGAGAACAGAAAACTCATGACAATGTCCGCACATCAAGCTGAATGACGGATGGCGGATGACGGATGACGGGAAATTACGCCGGACTCTGACAAACCACAAGCCCTCGCGGTTTCAAAGCCTAAAGCAGAATCCGGTCTACGCCGAGGGGGGCGGGAAAGGGCAGGAGGGGAGGGCAGGGGCAAGGCAGGGAGGGGGTCCTGCCAACTCTGGTCGGCTTTTACCAATCTTCCGTCAGAATCCCGTGTCGGGACTGGGTAGCTGCCCGGTCGCCGTCTCCGTGCCACTTGCCCTTTCATGCGTGCTGTGGGGGCTTGGAACCGACTGGAAACACCGAGTCGATCGATTAGTCTTGATGAAGTACGAGAGAGCCTGCGCTCTTTCCCCCTTTCCTGCTTAAGGGCTTAAGGGAAAGGGGTGTGTGTGGTGTATGCCTGCCGGTTTTCTGCATTGTGGTGCTATTAATAAGCTTGAATTAGATCGCCCTTTCCCTCTACGTCACTCGCCCGCCCGGGCCAATCTGAAGCAAGGTCCTACTCGTTATTACGTCAACACCATTTGAATGATTAGGAAGAATGCCCCACAATTATGGATCCTCGGCAGACACCAAGTTGTCAAGACCTGAATTGAAGTCATGCATTACGGAGTAGAACAACGAATAACTGCACTGGCATTCAACAGGGGAGCAGCGACCTTATTCCCTTATTCATACCAACTGACGCACAGGCACAAGGCTGGAGCTTGTGATTGCGCGCTTATTTGCCATCAGTATACTCGAGACCTGTTTGTTTGAATTTCCGACGAAAGGACAAATACACAGCTGCGGTTGTTCTTCCAACCCTGAGGCTATTTTAAGCTCCATTCACTGCGGGCTTTCGCTGTCTTTAGCTTCCATCACCGGTTTGGACGACCCGTTCGTTACATGGTTGAATTGTCTGGTGGATTAGACTAATCTGTCATATGCCATCTTCCCCCCGCGCGAGGAGTGACTTGGCTCCCGAGGCTTCCACTGACGATCTCCGTACTACTCCTCGGGCCTTGCCATCAAGCTTTGATCACAACATGGGAGACTCTCCCTACCTGCTTCAGAGTCAAGTTGATGCACTCAAGCGTAGCGTGTCCTGTTTTGACACCAGCACACCGCCGACCACCCTCACAGTACCCTCCGTCGTCACCACCGCTGTACCAAGTCCGGCACCGTCGGATATTGGCGACGACTACGAAAACCCGCTAGAGTCAAGCTCCAGATGGTACCTCAACGCAAGGGCACAGGCGGTTCGTTACGCCGCCAGCTTAGGTTTCAGCATTCACAACAGGTCTGACCCCCCAGCACCATATCCCTCAAGAGAGATCTGGCTGGACTCAACTCTGTCCGCCTGGAAAGGGAAACAGAAGATCAAGGTGGAGGTATGGAATCCGCCGCGGATATCTATCGGCCCACGTGCGGCAGTGATCAACTTGCATGGAGGAGGCTGGATTCTGGGTCAAGGAACTGACGATGCTCGATGGGCAGGAGCAGTACTTTGCAGTGTCGATGCCGTCGTTTTCACCGTCAATTATCGGCTGGCCCCCAGCTACCCGTTTCCCACCCCGATGGAAGACTGTGTTGATGCCATTCTTCAGATAGCTTTAAGAGCATCTGAGTTTGGAATTGACCCAGATCGCATCATCTTATCCGGCTTTTCTGCAGGTGCAACAAATGCGCTTACCAGCTGGATTGTCCTGCAAGATCCTTTGCGCTGGGACTATAAACTACCGATTCAACCACCGCAAATTCTTGGCCTGGTTCTGTTTTATCCCACCCTAGACGTGACCATTACCAGACCAGGCAAACGTCAAACCTGCCTTCGCCCTGAGCGAACATTGTCTTCCGGACTGACCGATCTAATCGACGCTTCATATTTCTATCCATCGGTCCCAAGGGAAAAACGAACAGACCCACGAATGTCACCCGGTTTGATGCCGGATGACTTGTTGAAGAAGTTACCACACTTGCATATGATTCTATGCGAGTACGACATGTTGCTAGCCGAAGGTATTCGATTTGCCGCAAGGCTAGAGCAGAATGACGTACCGTTCACTGTTCGCATAGTTGAGGGGGAAGGCCATGCATGGGATAAACCGCCGCCAATGGCACCAAAGCAAAGCGTCTTCGTCGAGTATGGAAAAGCAGCCGAAAGCATTGTTAGCTGGCTCGGCCGAGACTGCGAGACGGATCAGGAATCAGTGAGCTCGATGCGTCGTAAAAGACCAAGATTTAAACGACCACGGTATCTTTCTGTTAGATCCAGATCTTTCCGGTAGACCAGGAAGTTGAATGGTTTATGATGCGACCACTGTTTCCGTCGAACGGCTTGTTCTTGTATGATAGAGAATAGAAGGCATCAAATGGGTATGCAGATATTTATTAAATTCATGGGTAGTTTTGTGCATGAAAGAAACAGGACTGATGTTTATTTGACGTTGTACACCTTTGGTAAAACAACAACAACAATAACAAAAGGCGCCAGTGGATATTATGAAACTTTTTTGTAATTGTTATAGATTGACGAATACTACAATATAGACTAAAAGTGGCTTATCGGTCGTGGTATAAAGTCATTTAGTATCACACAGTCAAGTCCCACAACACAAATCTTGAGCAAAGTAGTAATTCTCATGTCAATGAGCCACGTAACCATGTGAACCAGTTTATAAGCATGTTGCTAGATCATTCACCCAGAACAGAACCAATCCGCCTCGCCATGGTTTCCTGTGGAGATAACCGGCATACCCATTTCGCAACCGCAACAGGAGTTATAAATAGCTCGTGGTTCATGTGGAAAATGACCCAGTTCTATGCGATGGCATCCGAGTGGTTCTTCCAGGCATTTGCACCATTGACAAATCGAAGCAAGTGTCCTCCCGAGTCCCGACGCTAAGACGACGGGTGGATTGATCATCAAGTCCGGCATCTTCGGGACGACCGTCGAACATGGGACAGCATGCAACCCTTGAAAAAAAAGCATATCGCAGCATCGGCGGTTGCGGCGGAAGGGAACTTAATTCGCAGGACAGGCATCGCCCTATCTCCTTCGCGATTCGATCAGAGTAGATGGAGCGCTAACATGGATAGCTCGGGGCAGGTATGGTGGGAATTTGCAGCACTTTCCTTTAGCAGCTTCTGTTTTCGTGGTATTGTGTTCGCTGGACATGGAAACACTGGCTCGTTCGTAGACGCTGAGCACGAATTGAAGATGGATGGCTGAGGGTAGGCTGCCAGACGGAGGGGAAACGGTAGAAGATGAAGAGGATAGCCTTCTTGGCCCAGAGAACACGTCCAAGGTAATAGACGGACTTTGATGCGGAAAACTGCTACCCGTTTTTATTATAGGTCATGAGAATCTTAATCTTTGCCGTGGTGCGAGATTCGTCATTGACTCCAGGAAATTAACATGCTTTATAGCATAAATTGCTTGTATCAATAAAAATTATTCGGCAACATGACATGACGTGTGTTAGTTTTTTCAACGTAGTCGCTTATCCAACCCATTACCATTTAGCTTCCTTGCTCTCGAGGAACCCCTTCAGGATCCCAACAATCTTTTCCAAGGCAACCAGGTAGGCGCGCATATCCTCCTCAACTTTGGCCCTATCCGATCCAAGCTTGGCATAGAAATCCTTTCGGTAAGGACAAGCGCTCATAGCAGCGCTGAAGACAGGCTTCACGAGGAAGCTGTGATGGGGCTTGAGAGTCTTGCCGTAGGCGCCGCGGAAAGAATCGGACAGTTCCTCAGAGGATTTGGCAAGATTGGAGCTCAGGGCGATGCAGGTAAAGTCGAGGCCACTATAGTCAGTTAAGACGTCTTATTAGTGAAAAGTCTTCCTTTTCTGTTCGTGGCTTCGAGAAGTTGGTAGAGGAAAACAATGTTGCAGCATTGAACATCAACTGTGATGAAGGCACGTACCGCACTAGCCAGAGGAGGCCCTCAGTGGCAGTGTGCTTCTTCGTTTTGAGCTCGTTTCGGCAGAGGTCTTGGATGTTTTCGGATTCGGCGGGTGCAGCGAGTTGTCTATCGCGCAGTTTCTAAATTTCATTTAGACATTGCGATGATCAAAGGGTTTCGCGCTTGGGGAGGCAGGCAGAATTAGTCACCTTGACGTTGCCAAGCATGTCGGATTTGACGGGAGAAAAGGCAACTGAGCCCATGACGTCTGTTGTCAAAAAAAACGACAAGGTATCAGTTATCAATTTCACACAAGAAAAACTGGCTCCTAAGTCAAGCAGGTAGCATACCGAACATGGTGGTTAGGGACTCGGCGGCGTCGAGGAACTCTGTGGTAGCAACGGCATTGCCCTTCTCAGCGTCGATTGGGACATTGACAAAGGACTGTTTGAAGGTCTGCACAATGGTGCCGCCGGGGGGAATAACGGGAGCAGACATAATGGAGCTTCGCTCTTCTTCTACAGAAGATAGTAGTAGTAATTGCTTCAATGTGAAGATTCTCGAATATCAGAGGAAGAGGTATGTATGGAGTCAATCGTCTCGTTATCCCTAGAGTTTGTGGCGACTGACAGTGGCTGCCAAACTGTCCTTTGGATTATTACAGCAAGGTACATAATACGGAGTACTCCGTTGGTAGGTATTGATGTATTGATGGCACGCAATGCGAGTCTGGTGGGGTCGAAGGGGTTGAAGGTTGAAGGGCTTTGATCACGGAGGAATGAGATGCGGGGTTCCGAATGTAAGAGGGTGGGGATGGGAGGGTGGGGAGGTGGGATGGGGACTTGCTTGCCAGTCAAGCCAACCCCCCAGAGAAAAAGGAATGACGACCAGCGGAATGGTGTTTAGGCCCGTCTTGGAAATGCGAGATGCAACGAGAGCAGTCTGTCGACAAATGATCAGGTGTGGACGTCAGCAGCGCCGAGAGTATATTCAGTAGGGGTGTTTGTCGATGGCGATATTCCAAGACATTTCCACTCGGCCAGGGTCTGTTATTAAATCTTCTATGGACGAAAGGAGGAACGCCGAGGCTAGGTTTAACACCATGATCTATTGTTTCTATTACCCGGAACAGCCATCTCTCTTCAACTCTCCAAGGTCAAACCAGTTGGTGTCCTGGGGCCACGATGGCCGCTGACGTCATACAGCTTGAAGGCGGACACTTGCAGGGCAGTCTTTGCCAGCTGCCAGTTGCAGTGCCAGGGCCGTTGCCAGATCTCGTATTGTGCCTGTCCTTCCTCCACCAATCTTGCCAGTCCCTCAATGGCGCGAGCACCGCAAGCACCGCAAGCACTTGAAAATTCCCAACGTACCGAGACGTGCAGTGCAGCCAATTATTCCTTTGCCAGTCAACAGGATGCCTTTGCCAGTCGACGGACCAGGTACTGGCATTGGCCCCTGCTAGTTTGGAAAACCGGGAAGGCGGGCTCCAGCCGGTTGATGCCAGCCGGATTTTAGTGTCATGCCGTCGTCTTCTTTTTTTTCGACCCTTCTTCTCCTTCTTCAGGATCGCGTTAACTGGCTTTTTGAATAGTTGCACCGTTCCTTGCATGCCCGGACATTGGGTCAATATCATTTATTTTGGCATTATATGCGGCTGGCCCAGCATACTTACTTCTTGCGACGCAAGCACTCGGAGCTGTCGAAAATCATCCATCCAAACTCACAGTGACGGACGACGCTTATTCACAAGCCACCCGTATTGCTGATCTCTTGGCATGAGAATCAGCCATCCCTACAATCACCCCGCTTTCCAAGTTAGCAGCTCAGCCTGCTCGTGCTCGCGCTCGTGCGACCTTTGACACCTTTGCTCCGAGCACCTCTCCTCCATTGGCTTTTGCTCGTCCCTAGACCTACGCTGCTTGGAAACTGTCATGTGGCGTACGTGAGTCCGCAGCAATCAGATCCCTCGAGCTCGCTTGTTCTTAGGTCCTCCCTGGTTCTTCCATTGTGAAGTGCGACCGCTCGTTACTCAAATCACACCGATCACTAACGTCATCCGCAAAATGTCCAAGACTGGGGAAGTATCAGAAAACAAGGCTCCGTTGAGGGAAGAGAGCCCTGGTAGCCACAGCGGCTTCTCCGGATTCATAGACGACCTCAAGGAAAAATTGAGTGAATCAAAGCTTCACGATGCCAAGGTTGCTTTAATTCATAAGAAGTAAGTCCTGCTATCGCTTCATCCTCTACTCGTCGCACCCGATACGCTACCTGAAATAAGCGAAACCAGTAGCTGCTGACACTGCTGTCTAAAAGACACCAAATTGGGAAATTTGGAAATCTGGTATGCTCTGTGCATCGCCCTCTTGGCCCAATTCTACCCATCTGTCCCAAGCATCATCACTGACAAGACTACAGTTCAACAAAGACCACCGCCATGATGAAGAACATGAACAGAAATGTGATGCGAAACGCACCGCAATCTGCAAATCTCATCGATTCGAATCCTTCTTTCCTGAGCGCGAGGGAAATCTCATCAAGTGGTATGTCGACGGTTGTGACTATTTTTGGGCTGTCTCTGTTGCGCTAGAGCAAGCCCAGGAATCCATCTACATTTGCGACTGGTGGCTCTCACCGGAACTGTTTCTGCGTCGGCCACCGTACCATAAGCAGGACTATCGCTTGGACCAGATTCTCAAGAGAAGGGCCGAGGCTGGTGTGAAGATCTATGTGAGTGTATATAAGGAGGTCGAGGCGGCCTTGACTTGCAACTCTCGTCATACAAAGCATGCGCTTGCTGCGCTTTGCCCAGAAGGAACGCCGGGTTACGGCAACATACGTGTCATGAGACATCCAGATCATAACGTGTTCGAAAATGCTGCCGACATGACAATGTACTGGGCTCATCACGAAAAGTTCATCGTCATTGACTACGCCATAGCTTTCATAGGCGGATTGGATCTATGCTTTGGTCGATGGGATGCGCGCCAGCATCCTCTGTCTGATGTTCATCCAGAGAGTGTCTCTGAAGAAATCTGGCCAGGTCAAGATTTCAACAATAATCGAATCATGGATTTCAAAAAAGTGCAGGACTGGGAGCAGAACGAACTGAGTAAGGCTGAGTATGGTCGCATGCCGTGGCATGACGTCTCGATGGCAGTCATTGGCCCTTGCGTGTACGATATCGCAGAGCACTTCGTCTTGCGCTGGAACTTTATCAAGAGAGACAAGTACAAAAGAGATGAACGATATGACTGGATTGTGCTGGAAGGCCGCGATGGCGAGGACGAAGATCTTGTTGGCGTGCAACGGCCGAAGCATCCTGTTGGTGAATACGTCAAGCATCCTCTAACGCCCATCAGCACCAAGAACTTGGACAACCGGGGTACCGTGCGGGCACAAATCGTTCGATCTAGCGCGGATTGGTCAAGCGGTATCCTCACGGATCACTCTATACAAAATGCCTATAGTGAAATCATTCGCAATGCCGAGCATTATGTGTACATTGAGAATCAGTTTTTCATCACCGCAACAGGCGACCAACAGGCCCCGATACACAACACCATCGGGCGAGCTATCGTGGAAGCCGTTGTCCGCGCATCCAAAGAGGGCCGCAAATTCCGCATCATCATCATCATACCTGCTATTCCCGGGTTTGCTGGTGATCTTCGCGAGAATGCTGCTTCTGGCACTCGTGCTATTATGGACTACCAGTATAAGTCCGTATGCCGAGGCGAGAATTCCATCTTTGAACAAATCAAGCAGCAAGGTGTCGATCCTACACAGCACGTCTTTTTCTTCAATCTGCGGTCCTACGACCGCCTGAACAGGACTTATGCCATCTGTGAGGCTGAGAAAAAGACTGGAATTAGCTATCAACAGGTGCAGCGAGCTGAAGCTGAGGAAATCATGGCCAGCGGGGTTCATGGCTACGACGGCACCAGCTCCGATGATGAGGGCCCTAGCCGTTTCCGGGAGCTTCGTCATCCAAGACGTGACATTCAGAAAGAAGAAAGAGAGAAGAGACAAGCAGACATGTCCACGTCGCAGAAGAAGGCTGCCGATGATGCCAGACGCGCCCGGGATATATTCGAAAAGGAGAAACCGGAGGAGGACATCATTTCGGCAGCATCTGTGGCGCATCATGCCATGAAGGTTGACACCTCCTTGGAGGACGAGCCGTGGGATAATCATGATGATGAAGAGTCCGAAATTAAGAACTGGATTCAAGAGGAGCTCTACGTTCACTCGAAGCTGCTTATCGCGGATGACCGGATTGTGGTCTGTGGTTCTAGCAATTTGAATGATAGAAGTCAGCTCGGTGACCATGACAGCGAGCTGAGCATCGTCATGGAAGATGAACGTAAAATCCAGACAACCATGGATGGAAAGCCATACGAAGCTGGTTACCATGCGGCCACCCTGCGTCGTTATCTCTGGCGAGAGCATCTTGGCCTGCTGCCACCACAGGAGCTGGATGCCAAGGATGATGTCAACGCCCAACCACCTAGCGTTAGGCCCGAAAATGATGTCTATGACAAGGATGAATCTTGGGATTTTGTGGCTGATCCACTAGCAGACCAGCTCTGGGATACGTGGATGGGACACGCGCAGAAGAATACCAAGATATTCCGAAATGTATTCCACGCAGATCCCGATGATCACAGTAAGTTCACACAACCTTGCTTTCAAATGCCCTAGAGCTGTGATTGATTCAGGTCCAGTCAAAACCTTTGACGACTATGATCGTTATCTGCCACCCAGAGGCGTCAAGGCTGGTCACATTTACGACCAATTTATGCCACCCGAGGAGGCACGTGGCAAACTGTCTCAAATCAGGGGCCACTTGGTATGCATGCCTATGCAGTTCTTGGAAGGCGCGGAGATGGCAGAAAGAGGATTGCAGGTCAATTCTTGGACAGAAAGTGTATATACTTAGTGTGAATCCGGTTGGTGTCGGGAACGATGGGGGATTATTCGGATGGATTTTGAGCATTCATAATGTAATGTATGCTTAATTATGCCTTGGATCGGTTCAGTTTGTTTTCAAGATGTACATGTAGTGCTAGTTCTCGCTAGTTCTCTATGATACAGACAACAGCACATGGGCGTATGAATAGGTCTGTCATACAAGCGCGTTGATGCAGCAGCAGTCTACGACGTCCCCTTTGGGGGGCGGTTTGGGCCGCTACGGCTAATGACATGAGGCAGCAAACATTTCGATCGGGACAATAGAAGCCACGGACGAGCATACTCCACACGACACAGCACAGCACAGCACAGCACAGCACAGCACAGCACAGCACAGCACAGCACAGCACAGCACAGCACAGCACAGCACAGCACAGCACAGCACAGCACAGCACAGCACAGCACAGCACAAGCCTTGCCAAGCCCCCGGTTGGGCTTGATTGCTGGGTCATGGCGCGAAAAGACACGGCTTCCAAGCGCCGGGACGAGCCAATCGTGGTGTAGAGGAGGGAACTCACTGGGGGTTGTATGTCTTGTCACCTGCATTTGGGAGCGGGGGTCGCTGTGTATAGGCCAGAGTGCGAGAATATGCCAGAGTGCGAGAATGCCAGAATGCCAGAATGCCAGAATGCCAGAATGCCAGAATGCCAGAATGCCAGAATGCCAGAATGCCAGAATGCCAGGATGCCAGGATGCTGGTGGATGTTCTGTCGAGTATCGAGTATCGAGTATCGAGTGTGGGCGGCAAGAAAATACTCGTGCGTTGTAGAGCTGGACGGAAATAGCGGCATCGCACGAGTCAACATTGTTTGATGAGCCCCAACGGGCAGTATAGCCAAAAGCAAGCGTCGAGCTGGGGAAGCATTTTTCTTCCGACGTGACGCTCGCGATGCCTCGATGCCCGCTCCATGGGGAAAGGGAGGGTGGGCGAATCGTACGCGGCCCTCAGCCGCCCGCCTTGTTGGAGCCGGGGCCAAGGACAGCAGCAGCCTGGCTTGATTTGTTGTTGTTGTTGTTGTTGTTGTTGTTGGTCTTGTTTGGTCCTATGTTGCTGCTGGTTCATGTACACGCACGTTGAACCAGACACTTGTTCCTGTTCCTGTCCATTGCTGTCCCAGCCAGAAGAACCCCGCTTCTCAGTCTTGGATCGACTGAGCTTCCTCAACGGTCCTCCACGGTCCTCCACGGCCCTCGACGTCCTCCATGTTCATCCACGTCTGCCAACAAGCTGCCCTGTTTCCGCCTGGTTAAGACAGGGCGGGTAATTCGAGCATACATCTGGCTCTCGACGCCTCAAGAACAACCACCTGCGAACAAGCCGCCGTCCCACGCACGCCCCCCCCGTCCTGCCTGCATCCTCTTCCATCGTTCGCCTTCTCCCACAACCCTCGAGCCTTGGCTGGCCGCATAAGAGGCGACCTCCCGATCGCCTTCCGGCTTGCTCCCTCCCCCCCCCCCTCCTCCTTACGACTCGACCGTCTGCCCACCCCGAAGATCGATCACATTACTGCGCAGCTTGGCGGGACAAGCTTTGCTGCCTTAGCTGCCGATGCTGCCCTAGCTAGCTATCTGCTACGGCCGCGTCTGCGTCAGTGCACACTTCTGTTCCTGCATAAGTCTTGAATCAGGACCGATACCCGGCCGCTTGGGTTTCCTGGTTCCATCGACTATAAGCTGTCACGGCTTCAGCAGCATTCTACTTGTTTTCCCATTGTCGCCAGTCACCAGTTGCCTTGCCACGACATTCAGCCAGTCACACTGTACACTGTCCAACGTCGACGTCGGCCAAGCCCACGCGCTCGACCGAGGCGGCAAAGATGCCCCAGTCTCCGATGATCTCGGTGCCTTTGAAGGCTACCAATGAAATCGACTGGATTGCGCCCCTGAAGAGCTACATACGAGACAGCTATGGAGATGACCCCGAGCGCTATGCCGAGGAGTGTGCTACCTTGAACCGATTACGGCAGGATATGCGAGGCGCCGGTAAAGAGAGTACATCTGGCCGGGACATGCTGTATAGATATTACGGCCAGCTCGAGCTTCTTGACTTGCGATTCCCCGTAGATGAGCAACACATCAAGATAGCCTTTACCTGGTATGGAAAATATCAGCTGCCGTAATAATTTTTTTTTGTTTTGCTAATCGCCGCAGGTTTGATGCTTTCACTCACAAACCGACGACGCAATTTTCCCTCGCATTTGAAAAAGCGTCCGTCATTTTCAACATTTCAGCCGTTTTGTCTTGTTACGCAGCTTTCCAGAATCGTGGGGAGGAATCGCCTCTCAAGATTGCCTATCACTCGTTCCAGGCCTCGGCTGGCATGTACACTTATATCAACGAGAACTTTCTCCATGCGCCGTCTTCGGATCTCAGTCGAGAAACAGTCAAGACCTTAATCAGCATCATGCTTGCCCAGGCCCAGGAAGTGTTTTTGGAGAAACAGATTACGGATCAGAAAAAAGTCGGATTATTGGCCAAGCTGGCTTCACAAGCAGGCTATTTATATGGACAGGCTATTGAAGGGGTGCAAGACATTGTGAACAGAGCCATCTTTGAGAAGGTGTGGTTGACCATGATTCAGGTAAGGATTGCTCCCATTAGCGGATTGTGATGGAGTTTGCTGGACCTTTTTTTTTCGAGATAGAGAGAGAGAGAGAGAGAGAGATGATGATGATGATGCTAATTTCTGCTGATTGGTGGTTAGATCAAGGCTAATCTACTCAACGCGATGGCTCAATACTATCAGGGAGTGTCAGACGATGAATCGAATCAGCACGGTACCGCTGTGGCTCGTCTCCAAGTAGCAGAAACACTTGCCAAAGAAGCCGAGCGCCTCTCACGCAACTTTCCTTCCTCGGTGCCTGCCAACTCCAACCTTAGTTCAGAATGCGGTAGCTTACTGCAGGACATGTCTAAAAGGCAGCTGTCGACTGTCCAAGATAAGCTGCGAGAGGTTCTCAAAGACAACGACTTCATCTATCATCAGACAGTTCCCGCCGAAGCTAGCCTAGCGCCTATTGCGAAGCTTCCTGCATCCAAGCCCATTCCTGTGAGCGAACTCTACGCTGGGCAAGACATGCAGAGAATCACTGGGCCGGATCTCTTCGCCAAGATCGTCCCAATGGCTGTTACCGAATCGGCAAGTCTTTACGATGAGGAAAAGGCGAAACTGATTCGGGCGGAGACCGAAAGAGTTGATACGGCAAACGGAGAAATGGCAGCCAGCTTGGATTATCTCCGGTTGCCTGGTGCGTTGCAGATATTGAAAGGAGGCTTCGACCAGGACATCCTCCCCGATGAAGACTTTAGACAATGGTGTAGTGACGTCGCTGATCATGAAAATCCTGCTGAAATCTTGACCTTTTTGAGAAACGAGAAGGAATTTATTGTGGCAACACTGGATAGCAGCTCAAAACAATTGGAGATGGAGGAGAGCATCTGCGAGAAAATGCGATCGAAATACGAAAGTGAGTGGAGCCAACAGCCGAGTTCCCGTTTAACGTCGACGCTGCGATCAGACATTCGAAATTATCGAGAGGCACTGGATGAGGCATCGAGGAGTGACAGTCAACTGGCGGTGAAACTGCGACAGAATGAGGTCGAATTTGACGAGATGCGTCGTGCGGCTCAAGAAGGCGAGGTTGACCAACTGTTCCAAGAAGCCATCGCCCGCGTTCGTGTCAGAACCAACCATGTTTCGAGCCCGTCGAAAGTTGAGCCGAATCTGCTCGATACCGACTTTGGAGAGAGTGGACCGAGCGTTCTGGACCAAGTCAACCGTGTTGAGGAGATCCTTAAGAAGTTGAGCCTCATCAAGCGCGAACGCAACCAGGTCCTAAAGGATCTGAAGGAGAAGGTAAGCATCATAGCAGCCATGGCGGGTCATATCTATCGGTGGGGGAGAGAGCTGAGGCGTGCAACATGCTAACTTTTCCCCCCAAGGTGCGCAGTGACGATATTTCACAGGTGTTGATCTTGAACAAGAAATCGATTCCAAATTATGAAAGTCAACTATTTGAGCAAGAGCTGGAAAAGTTTAGGCCGCACCAAAACCGGCTTTTGCAAGCCAACCACAAGCAGACGCAGCTGATGAAGGAGTTGACCGCTTCTTTCAACGCTCTCTTGCAGGACAAGCGAGTGAGATCGGAGCAGAGCAAGTATGAGACGATTCAGCGGCAGAGGTCAGCCGTCATGAACAAATACAAGCGAGCATATCAGGAATTTCTGGATCTAGAAGCGGGGCTGCAAAGCGCAAAGAGCTGGTATTCAGAAATGAGGGATACGGTTGGCAGCCTGGAGAAGAATGTAGAGACGTTTGTCAACAATCGAAGGGCAGAGGGCGCGCAGCTGCTCAACCAAATCGAACAGGAGAGGACGGCAAGCAAGAACTGTCAAGCAGAGCTGGAACGAGAGCGGCTGCGGGAGCTGATGGAGCGCATGTCCATGGAGCCGGCCAAGGCCAAGCCGCAACCAACAACTTCCGGACGACCTATTCCTGCCCCCTTATTCCAGCAAGGCCAGGGACCGCGATACCCGCAGACCAACTTCCAAGGCCAGTACCAGGTGACGACGTCGCCACCGCCGAACCAGGCCAGCTACCCAGGCTATTCTAGTCCGCACCCGCAAAGCACCTTTTCTCCGCCGCCGACATATAATCCATCACAGTACGGCCGCACGCCGGGACCAACGTCACCGCCTCCAAACCAGGCCTCCTTCAGCGGCGGCTACATGGCGCAGTCACCACCTCCGAACAAGGCATCGTTTGGACAAGCACATCAAAGCCAACCACGTCAGACGTATGGCAACTACGGCGCTGGCCAGACGCAACAGCAGCAGCCTAGCCACATGCCTCCCGGGTTTGTGCCTCCCCCGCCTCCTCCGGGCCCTCCGCCTCTGGGTCCACAGCAGACATTCCACTACGGAAACGAGAGGTATGAGAGCCGAGGACAGAGCCACAACGCCCAGCTGCGCTCGACGCAAGCGCAGCAACCGCGCGATCCATGGGCCAGTCTCAATTCATGGAAATGAGCAGGGGGCAGCGTCATTGGTCGGTCATTATTGACGGAGAAGGCGTATGTGGAGGATGAGAGTGGTGCCCTCGACGGACGGCTGGGTGTCATGGGAAAGTTGTATAGCATTGCTGTTTTATACTGTAAAGACATGCCATTCCAAGATAGAATTGTAGCCGTCTACATGGGGTGCTGTCCCGTCAAGCCTTTGTGCGTAGTTTGTCCTGCTCGTTGACACACGGTCATGCGTTAGGTAGACATGGTGGTGTCTGAGCGCGCACCTCGTGGGAAGAGTAGTTGCTTTGGAGTTGTCCTGAAAGGGAATGAGCGCTCTTGCAACGATCGACGTTGGTGCTTTGGCCTCACGTGTATGTGCCGCCACCGAACTATTAATAAATAAAAAACGGAAGCTAGTAAGTTCCGTTCCTTCTTTCGTATGGCAAAAGTCGGTGGGGGGAGATGCTATCGGTCCTTTATATCATCTCGTGATGAGAGACGGTGCCGTTCTGAGAGCCGTGCTGTGCTCGACCGATGTCGTGCTTGATGATGATGATGATGATACAAGGGTGTTGGCAGTTGGCGCAACGTGGACTTTGTGTGGAGAAATTCAATTTAAGAGGCAGTGTTCCGGGGTCTAGCCTAGTCTAGTCTCCTATTGTCCCAGAATCAGACAATAGCAGTTTATGAGGAGGAGGGGGAACGACGCGGCCAATTGCGTCGTCATCCATCGACGACTATGAATGTCAGTGCTCAACGCCTGACTCGCCGTCACCACCTCCATGCCGTCATCTCAAAGCAAGCCTAGCGTAGCCCAGAATGACCACAATAAAGACGGAGAATTTGCGTAGCAAAGGAGTTAGCCCTATGATAATAATAGAACCCTCCCCCCTCCCCCCCCGGTTCGATGGGAATAACTGAGACATGGCATTGCCGGCCGGACCTCTGGTCGCTGCTATATTTGGGCTCGTTCGTATCTCTACTTCCTGATCCAATACAAAGGTACTTTGTTTGATTTTGGCGCGGACTACAACCCCATCACAGCTTGGCTGCCGCTATGGCACCAGCATAGGGGTAGTCCACAACCAACCCTGACAGCCTCCCGACATACAGGGAGTAGAACTTCTCCTCCCTGTTATGTTGAATGATGCGATGTGGGACTGACCTCGTGATAATGTAAGCTCTGGCCTTCTTCTGGCCTTGGGACGTGTTTGGGCCCTATTGTCATAATGATCATATCCACTTCTCCACGATGCACAGCTAAATTTCCCCCACGATCTTTGTCTCACCATCGCCATCGCCATCACAGTTGGCCCAGATTATGAAGATGTGTGTGGAAAATCATGGCACGAACAAAACCTCGAGGCCCCAATCCGGGGCGGGGGGGGGGCTCCTTTTTCATGAGACTTATAAAAGAGGACCGTTGTCCGCCTCATGTCCGATATGATTCCAGCAGAGCTTCACATCCAGCCAGATTCAAAAGCATACAACTCACTCACAATATCTATTGTTATATCTTGTATCTTCTTCTAACGCCGAGATGAAGTACTTGACCTTTTCTATCATTGGACTTTTGTCCGCTCAAGTAAACGTGCGCAGTTCCCCTATCGCGCGAAACTCAACGAGAAGGGCTAACATCTCGAACGAACAGAGCGTGGCTGTGCCCGTGGCCTCGTCAAATCTAAACTCCCGGGACGCCAAGGGCGGAGTTACCTGGACCGGAGAGGTCTTTCCAGGCAAGACGTACACTTTCCATGGTGATCTCCAGCAGATCAATGCGCAAATCACCGCCGTCAACCCCTACTATTTCAAAGACTTGGCCGCCAACAGCACGAGCGTCAAGCGGGACGAGGACATTGAAAGGAGATGGGTACTGTCATGCCCCGCTGATGATCTTGTCCTTTTTTTTTTTACAAATACGAACCTGCTAACACGACTCTGCGACAAGGCCCGAAAGCAAGCCCCCGACTGTGACTACGGAGACTGGGTAGAGAAGCCTCTGGCCCAAACCGGAATCAATTGTACGTCAATAGGACCCCCCCCCCTCTGGAAGTGTCGGTTGACCAACTTGAGACTATTCCGGCCAACTAACAAACGCTCCTTTTTTTTTCCGCCATAGACCTGAAGGATACTTACGGCGGAAACATGGGATGCGGTGCTCCCGCCGGCCCCGGCGGCTGCTCCAGAGTCAGCTGCGACAGAGACACTTCAATCTGGCTGTGCAATGATCGCACCGAAGAGCTCACGCTTCCATGCAAAACTGTCGGGGAGGCAGCTGAGGATTTGACTGATGCGTGCTGGTTGGAGGTAAAGTCGATTCCCCAACCAGCAACGACTTGCTGCAGGGAGAAACAAGGCTGACTGGGGACAACAACAGGAACTCGGTGACGATTATAAGACTAAAGGCCAGGTGAGTGCTGTTCATGAAAAAAGCTCAAGCCGCAAAGATTTCTCACTAACAGCTGTACCAAGATGTTTACCACGGACGATTGGAATGTCATTGTCAAATACGACTCTTGCTAGTTCCGGGGCTCCGTTTGGGATATCATTCAACTACCTTCCGCAGCCTTTGACGAGGTTGAGGGGTTATGTGATGGCAATTATCGAATTGTATTTTTAAAGCAACGTTTTCGTGCTCGCAGTTGGTGACTTGTGAAAGGAGTTTGGCGTTGAAGTCGGAAGGGGGGGGTGCTTGATGCTCACCAGGAGTGAAGATATCAGTCTTTGTCACTTGTAACAATACAGTTCATAGCGAAACACGTTGAAAGCATGGTCAGCGTACACGGGGTGGAGACACGCATGAACAGTGTCATTTAGAGTTAATCCAAGCGCCATCTGTCCATTTACATGGTTCATGATTTGCACCACGACCTCGGAAACTTCGCAGTTCCTTGGCAACTCGTAAACCATGCGAATCGTAACCGCGTGTCATTCGTCGACAATGCGGTCCTTTGTACGGGGGCAAACGCAGCTGGTAAAATTGGCATGCCGCTGCCTCAATTTTCCCCCGGCCAACGCAAGCATCTCACAATACTCGGAACATGTCCGTGTGTCGACTTGTCGATTGCAAGGTTGCAGGAGAAAAGCAGGGATCACGGCGGGACCGCCAATTGAACCCCCTGCACACAAGGCTAAGTACCAGGTACGTACCTACGTAACTCAACCCTAACCCTGGCTGAATAACCGGCGACGCCAGCCTCTCTTGTCTACTCCCGCCGTCCTAAGCTCTCTCTCTCTCTCTCTCACTTAAAGCACTTACTGCACCTCAACACCTCAATTCGAAAAAAAAAGAAAAAGAAAAAGAAAAAGAAAACGGCTTCCAGAACCCAACTGCTCAACCTCACTTTGCTCTCGAGATTTCCATTCGGGCCCCTTTTCCAAGCAGCACAGCAACGCGCGGTGCGAGATCAAAAGGTCTGCAACATGCAGAAAACATCACCCTCATTATCGACGGCGCACACCCCCCGGGCTCTCCGAACCTGCAGCAAGTGACTTTTATTACCTGTTCCAACCCCCCCCCCCCCCCTTCTGCCCTCACGGCTGAATGCAAAGGCGGGCCAAATGCTCTTCTCTCGGATGTTAGCATTCATCTCTCCGACACAAGGTGCTGGGACTGCTTGCCATGATGGCTGCATGCCGCGGGGACCTCTGTGACGTGTTCGGATCCGCTCCCTCATGGCGGGAAAAGACAACCCTCGCAGAAATCGTCATGGCTGCCGTTAGCAGAAAGGTGTACGGAGCAGCTCCACGCGTCACGGCATTCGCAGTCTGCACCATGGCTTAGAAGGAGGGCTGCTTCCTGCTGCTGCTGGCCACTGACCACATGCCCATCAGCGACCCGTGCTGGCCCCTGTCCGCTCGTGCTGCATGAAAACAAGAAAAGTTTCCATTCACTTCAATTTGTCTTATCTGTCTTTTTTGGCCGATCAAGCCACAGGCCCTTGTTGGTGGTCAAATTTCATCCGACCCTCGGGGGGGGGGGGGGGGGGGGGGGGGCAGACCTCACGCAGTCCTCTTTTCATTACGGGGCTGCTGCCGCACCGAGGGAGCGTGGTCCAGCGGATGAAGAAGCTCTCGCCCCGTTGACACACCCATGTTCGAGAAGGATTTTCACCGGACCGAGTTGGCGAAGCTTTGCGCCGCGATGCAATGGCGTCTGTCGCAAATCAGCCGGTTCATGGTCTGTCAGCCAATTTTCGTCCCTCTGAACCGACACCAAGGGAGGACCAAGGCAAGTCGACCTGCGAAGCTATTCGCAGCTCATCGCATACCAGAGCGTAATATATCCGTTGTTCGAATAACAGTTTCTGTCCTAATGCCGGGATTATCAGGCACTCGACATGAGGTCCGTGGCCTGCTCTCGCTCCCTTTGCGTACTCGAAGAGAGAGCGGTAGGAAGGGAGAGCGCCTTGATTTCGGCCGTGGTTGCATGCAGCGTTCAAGGGGGGGGGCAAGCCACGCCTCGCTACCGTCTTGGCAAATCCCCCTAAATGCCTAAACAATGATATATATGATGATAATCTCTGATGCCTGTAGCTTTCTGGTACGACACCGCCCGAGAAAGCGGGCACTTGGTCGCGCTTACCTGTTGTCCAAAATCCTCCATGCCGCGCTGCAAGCCTCTGCAACGCTGCAACGTCATGTCTACGCGCTGCGCTCAATGATGAGCTGTAGGAGCAGCGTCACTGGTTGCCTGAAGATGAAGGGCTGGATAGCCAATGGCAGCTTTGTTGCGAAGGCTCGAAAAAGCAGCGGCAGTTAAACCAAGCAAGCCCTCTTCATGACGAGCGTCATCAGCTGTCTCTCGGCCCCGTCCGTGATATCGACCCACGGCAACTGCTATACGCACAGTATCAAGTTCTGCAAAGTACCAAATTCACCGTCAAAGCCCATACAAATACAACAATCAGTGTTTGGTGGTCCGACTGAAGGGGGGGGGCCGCTTTAATTCCGCAGGCAGCCCTCTATAAATATAAATAGTTGATTTAGTTGCAGTGCCATCCGATAATCAAAAAAATAAAATAAAAATAAAAATAAAAATAAATCAATAAAAATCAATAAAAAATCAATAAAAGGCAGAGGCGGATGCCTTATCTCGACTCCCAACTTTTGCCACTAAAGGACACGCGGCCAATTCAAGGTGAATAATCGCATCGACACCGATTGCAAGAGAATCTAATAGGGAATAGGATAGAAGTTGTGAGACTGGTCCCTCAGTTGATCCCTTAATACGATATTATATACAATAGCACGTTGAATTCCGTTTCGTCATCAAAACACCTCATACCATGAGCGCCCCTAGCATTGATTCCCATAATGTCCCTCCCTTAAGCACCTGGCCGCCAAAAAGACTTAAATTTGTTTCGCACTTTTTCATCCTTTCAAAACATGTCATGGCCGAAGTTGTCGTCGCCGAATTTAACCTCTACTGCATCTTCTTCTCCGTTCGAGTCGTCCTCGTCCAACCTAGGTGAGCTTTCAGATATGCCAGTACACTGACTATTTGCAGAGGACTGCCAAGCCGAATGGGTTTCTGAGCGTAAATAATAGTATCAATGTTAGTCTAAGAGTAAAGCATTGAATCTACTACTCCGGGAGGAAGGATGAAACAAACGGACCAGGACTCAGCAAAGACTGCATACTGCTCGGTCTTTGGGGGCTCTCACCACTCAGCCTTCTCACATATTTAGATGCTTCATTGCTAATCCATATGTCAATGTTGGGATCGTGGCACCCTGCATGGGTAATGAGATGATTTTTCAAATGAGAAGACTCCTGCAAAAGACTCAAATACTGGGATTGGAGCTCGTTGTGCATGGCTTCCAGTCCTGTTTTCTTCTCTTCGAGCTTCTCGGTCCATGCCTTTTTGCGTTTCCGACATTTTGACGCAGCAACTCTATTCCGTTCCAACGATCTCTCGCGGCGAGTGGGTTTCTTAGGCTCCTCGATTTTGACAGTCCTCCTTGACTCGCGTTTTGGCTGTCTGCGTGTATTTGTCGGGCCCGTCGTCTTTTTGCTTTGGGGGGGTTGTTTATGCTTGCCTCCTCTTCGTCTTGGCTGTTTTCTCTTTGCAGGAGGCTCTTCAAGGGATGTCGACTGGCTGTTGGACGAGAGCGCCGACGCAGGCATCTTTGTGTCCGGCTGTGATGTGCTGGTTCTCAACATGTCTGCCGAAGAATCAAAGTTGGGCACTGGCGGAAAAGCAGAGCTTAGGTGATACAAGTCTGTGTCGCTATCGACACCGGGACCATGAGATCCTGGGGGGAGGGTCCAGATACAGTGATTTTAGGTTGTCATCGACAAATAAGCATCGGCCAGGAGAGCTTATAAAGGAGTTGTGGACTGAGTTCATGAGCAAGGTATCGCCGGTATCATTCTTTGAGCCGGTAATCTGGGTGACTTGTAGATTGGCAGTGAGCATAATAATACAGGCCTGCGTGTCTGCTCGAGATGTTTTTTATAGAAGACCTAAATCCTTCGGACACTATTTTCGAATAGTCAGTGGTGATGGGCCAAAAAGAAAAGAAATATATATATATATATATATATATATTCTCGAGACGGGGGAGGACAACAAACAAACCATCAGTCGAGAGAATTCATAAGCGGCCCAAATGGACTATCAGATATATTTTAAGTAAGCATGGGAAGTCGTGACTCGGCGTTGGCTGCTGTGGTAACGGGGCAATTGGTTGGTTCAAAGGGGGATGCCTTGGATCTTGAATCTTGGAATGCGCGTATAGCAAATAATGAATTACTTGGCAGGTTGACAGGTGCCTGGGTGCTCGGTAGCGCCAGGCGTGACGAGGAATCCAAACCGAGAGCGTAGGAAACCCTTTTCTGGACGCAGTGGGATCAGCACACGATATATGTTCATGGCCGTTTGCGAGGACAGTGAGGGAGCATGGGGAAGGAACGGGGGCCAGAGGAGCAAGAGTGAGGAGGAGAGAGGAAGTGGGAGCGCTGTCACTTTTAGTGGCTGTCCGAATGTGATGAATTTCGAAACACTGTGCGACTCTGCATCAACATCAAAAGCCTCCCTGCACAAGACTCCATCCACACACGACTCCATCCACACACGCACTCCATCCACACGACTCCCTCCATCAGACACTCAGACCCAGACAACTCAGATTCGCATCAATCAACACAAAGCGGGACGTGTCCAGCCAAGCCGGTTGAACATTGTTGAACCAACCAACGTTCCCCTTCCAGCTGCACTGTATGTGCGGTGTGTGCATTCCCTGCCAGCCTTGTCATGAGCAGACACCCATTCATTCATTCGTGTGTCGTCAGAATGCCCATGGAGTTGGTTGCCGCGGCCCGGTGGGTTCAAATCTGCCATTTGCCATGTTCAATGTCTCAACTCGATTGGCTTGGAACCGTCTCCGGGCTCCTGTTGCTCCCGTCGCAAGTGTGTTGCGCCACCAGCCCATGTTGCATGCATGTTGGTTGGGGACGATGTCACCCCAAGCACCCCCAAGCACCCCCAAGCCATTATTATCCATTGATGATGCTAATTCGTACTAGTAACAGCTCTACGCGGCAGCAAACCGCCCCGGGTTGATTCCATGGGCAATTCGTGGCGGCGCAGTACGGACGCTACTCCGGCCAGGACCTTTTGCTCCGGGCCGGGAAAAAAAAAAGTCCTCAAGGCCAAGGCTCGCGATGCTGGCAATGCTGGCGATGCTGAACCGTTGGACCGTTGGACCGTTCTCGGCTTCGCAAGCGAGTGCAAGAATGACAACAGGCCTTGTTTGGTCAAAAGCGGCCCAGTCACTCTGTATATACAGTGCCACAGTATGCGCATCAATTGTCATCCGGGGACGCCTCAAAATTCCCGGGAAAAGGTGTTTGCGCCAATAGCCGTTCCCGGAGCGTTTCGTCCGGGGTTGGCACGATGGGAGTTCCCGCAGTTGCCAGCACGGGCCAGGTCAATGTCTTCCTTCCCCAAGTAACCTGAAGAGAACGTAATGGTGTTTTACGGGAAACCAGATTCAATCGGTGATTGGACTTGGGATTCGCGTCCGTCGACCCCCATGTCCAACCCGCAGCAGCATTGTGAACCGATGCTGACAATTGATATCATTTACTATGGACAATTTGCCATGCAGCTAGCTTTCCCCGCAGAACCAAGAACAAGTATTCCATAACCATGATGGCATAGTGATGTTTCGCCAACCTGAGGATTCTACGCGCTGTCAATGCGACTAGTAATTTGCTTCCCTCCTCAAAATCTGCTTTGAACGTTTCCGTGCAACTATTATGTACCTACCCTGGGGTGGCCTGAGTGTTAATGTTGCCCGCCTACCACATCAGCATATCGTTATGCCAGCTCAATTGTCAATCTCTGTGCATAAAGGCTGCAAGGAGACAGCCCGCCAGCTATTGCGCCACCGGCAACTCCATCACTTCTGATTTGTGATTTACGATCGGCCATTTTTTTTTTTTTGTTCTTTGCCTGCGCGGTGACGAGCTCACGTGCGTGTGCACAATTGCAATCATCGAGATGCCCCATTGCAGGAGCTGTTTAGGCCAATGAAATTCATGTCAGATCATGATCTGCGGTATTTGCGCCAATTACATGTATGGCCGAGTTCCCCACGAACTTTATGTGGTAACTTTGCGTGTACCCGTGTCGACTCCATGATTAATTGAACCAAATAAGATCAGTAGATGAGACGGTACTTGAATTCGTGCATTACTTGCACACTACAGAAAGTACCTGATAATCTGACTTACCTAGAGCTACCCTACCATCAACAAATTAACCCTACAATACACGATCTCCTTGTGTGGCCCTCAAGCGGATGCCGCAATTCAAATCGTCTCCCATGTCACTTGAAGGGATTGTGCAGCAACAATACTTACCTCCCTACCTAGCAGGTACCCTTGGAGTGCAGGTACCTAGGTAGTTGCTTAGGCCAATAAATGGACCAGTCACGTGCGACCGCGATTGCCCCTCGCGTCAAATAACGCGTTCCCGGAACCGTCACGTCACCCGCACCCATCAAAACCTGTCGTAAGAAAGGCGCATCTCCTCGGCCAGATTTTTTCAACGGATCACACCCGAAGAACAGGTCTTTTGAGCTCTTCAGAAAAAAAAAAAACACACCGTCAAAAATGTCTGAACAGCTTTCAGCACCTCGCATCACGGCTCAGTACCTTGAGACCTTCCAGGGCCGACACGTAACTGTTGTCGGCAAGGTGACCCAGCTCCGTGGCGAGCAGGCTACCATCGATGCCGATGGGATCATAACATTAATTCTGAACCGGGTAAATAACCCTTGAGCCGATTAAAAGCTGAAAAAAAAAAAAAAAAAAGTTTGGCCAGCGTGGTCGTTGTCGCAATCTCGCCATGACACAGCTAACATGCTCCAGGACGCTCACTTGACGAATGGGAATGCAGTTCAGATTATTGGCAAAGTCAGCCCCGATCTCTCAATCAAAGTTCTTAGCTCAAAAGACCTTGGCCCGGATGTCGGTAGGTGCAACTATTCTTGAGGCCATCTGGACCTATTACCTGGGCATATCCCTCTGACGTGGGGACCAGACTACAAACTTTGCAGCGCCGTCGTGGAGGTTACGCATAGACACAAAGATATATTCGTGTCCGACAGTTAAAAAAAATTGACTAACTGATTCACGGCGCGATACCTATATTGCGCTTTCACGGTGGCGTTTTGAAAGGGGTGACACGGGAGGGGGGGCCTTGCGTTACGGATGGCTGCGTAGTTTGAATCATGTCATATTGGAATAACTTGCCGAGTTTTCTTTTCATGGTCACACTGTCGGCCATGACAATTTTTTCTCACATTTCAATGCAATTTTGTCACTGGGATTGTCCTTTAATCGTCTCTTTCCAATGACGCTTCTGACCTTTTACTGACAAATGATTCGCCTTCAGTCTTTTGCTCCGATCGAGTCCCTATGTACGGTGTGGCTAATGAATTTATGCACTACTTCTTCAAGTCTGCTCAGAATCTCGCTACCCTGATTCACATCGCCTCCCTCTTTTGTCTCATTTCATGTTCTGGAAGAGATACATGGCACCAGCAAAGCTTTCCTCACCGGAAGGTATGATCTGTTTCGGTGGCAGAACAAAGCCATATTGACCAGTATCGCGCAACTCGACGGTAAACACGTTGTCTCCCTTCAGAATATCGCTCACCCAATCGATGGAACTACCGGCAGCCTGGTAGATGGTGCTGCAAACTGGACCATAGACGAAATTGGTGCCGTGAACATTTTTGAGGGCGCTGACTGCACCTCGAGCGAGTGACTGGAGTGTATCATCATTTGGTGGTCGAGCGCTGCAGGAATAACCGTACGCTGCTATGGGTCAGCAGTGTTGTTGTCTTCTGGTTGTGTTCGGAACTCGCTACCTACGAGTCATAAACAGCTGAGAGTAGGAGTGCCAGTCGATGTACAACTTTACACCTTGCTGGTTCTTGACTTTTTGGAGGAAAGTGGATAGGGACTTGAACTCAGTCGAACTTCCAGCAGATGGTCCACGATAAGTCTGGGAGCAAGGGTTGGTAGAGGAGCCGTCGGAGCTCCATTGGTAGGCCCAATTGCGGTTGATGTCCGTACCTACGCAGTTGGATCCTTGGTTGATATCACGGTTCTTGCGCCACATGCGGTCAGAAGTCTGACTATATTTGAAGCCTGTTTAGAATCCCTTGTCAGTGGCTGTTACCCCTTAACTCAAAAGAGCACGATTCAAAAGGGCCATGTTGGCAATACTGACCGTCGACGTTGACAATGGGCAGCATGTAGAAGTCGTACTTGTCGACGACAGCCTTGATGGCACTGTCGGTGCTGTACTTGGTAATGAGCTCATTGGCCATGTACTCAACCGTCTACACAAAAAATCGTCAGTCGGCCGCGCCGCTTGCGGGCAAGGGGTCAACACGAGGGGGGTTTGGAAGTATCGAGCATACCATGGCGACAATCCATTCACGAGCGTGAACGGTGCCGTGGAAAACAACTGCCGGTCTTTTACCAGAACCACCATTGCCAAAGATGTGCAGGCCCGTAATGGGGCTACCGGCTCCGGATTTTCCTGAAGTGATGACCTTGACATGGCTGGAATGCTTGCGGGCAATATCTCGCATCCACGTCAAGTGGTCAGCGTAAGGGTGGTAGGAGTCGAACCATGTTGAGTTGGCGGAACCTTCTGTATCGCACGCATCGTTACGTTAGCCGGGACGACAAAACCAAAGTACACTTCGCCATGGGCTCGCCATGGGCAATGCTTACGTGCGTATACATGGAAAGCTGCTTCTTTCGAAATAGAATCGGCCAGGTTCTCATGCATCATGTCGAACTTCTGGCCCTCCATAGCCTTCTCGAAAGCGGCCAAGTGCTCAGGGGCGACCTGGATGTCGGCAAATGCACCCTTCTTGCTAGGTGGCTGCCAGACGGCAAGGCTTAACTCGTCGACGAGGCATTGAACACGAGATCCATCATCGAGAACAGGGACGCGAAAGACCTTGTGTCCGTCGTATGACACGGGAGCCTGGGCAGCCACCGCAGCGGCCGAACCCAGAACAGACGAGACGATAGCGATACCTTTCATTGCGGCGCCAGGACTATCTGAAGGTCAACGAAAGAGAAGGGAAAAATGAGACGTTTTTATTCATGAACATAGGCGAACACCAACGCCTGTTTACAGAATTGTCGCACAACACAACGTGTGTTCGACATTGGTCATGCAGATCCATGCACAAGGGTCGCACATGCCGCAAGGCCCCGAGACACCTGGATTGCTTGCATTGAGGAAGCATGGCCACGTACGACGCGGACAAAGCCAGTCCGGGCCATGGCAGGTCGTTCCCAGATCCCAGGCAGGGAACTTGCCATGCCAGCCTTCTGCTTCTGCTTTCCAACCGAACGGAGAACGAACGGAGAACGAACGGTCCCAGACAAGATGGGCAGTTCCGTCGTTTCAGCTACGAAACAACAAACAAATGTCCAGCAAGGTGCGGGAAGGCAACCAGCCGTGCCGACGTGCAACGGTTCTCGCTTCTCGGTTCTTGGATTTTGACTCGTAGGGCCTTTGTTCTGCAACTACACTTGCGTCCACAGATACTACTTCAGCCTAGCTAGCTAGGCCCGGGACCTGGTGTGATGGATGGTCGGACAGTGTGATACGACGGAATCAAGTGATACCCAGTGAATGGTTGCAAAGGTACGTGGATAAGGACCTGGGTATCTACCGGTAGGCTTCTAGCTTACTGGAAATAAAGAGGAAATAAATCAAGACAGGCCGCAAGGCAAGCTCTCCCAGCCCCAGTGGCGTGCGCTCTGACTATAATCCGAGCTCCAGCCACTCAAGCCTGCTGCGCCAGAAGACATGAACAACAACAATACCTTTGTCGCCCCTCGCTCAACGATCCCCATCTGGCATCAGAACCACCCCCCCCTCCCCCCGGTCTAGTCGACGATGCGGTCCAACTCTCGGTCCATCTTCTTATTGGAGCCCATATACCTATACTTGTCCGGAGTGAAGATGTCGCTATCCTTCTCCGTGCACCCCTCTTGCCACTTCTTGTCATGCTCCTCCTTCCTCTGATATATCTCATCCATAAAGGTCAGCCAATGCAAACTCGTACCCTCGACAACGGACCTGTGGTTGAGCTTCATGTAGAGCCGCAGATGCACGTAATTCCCGGCGCGGCACGACCTCCTCACCGCCCGCTTCGTCGGCCCAGGCCGCATGGACTTGTCGTGGATGCCCTGCAGCACCATCATCGGCCCTTGCAGCTTGCTGTCCTTCTGCGACGGCGCGAAGACCGACTCCCACTCGAGCATCTTTATCCTGTCGACGCGGAGGACGTCCTTCATGATGAGGCTGGCATGAGACACGTCTTCCGTCAGCCCGAGCATGGCGTTGGCGCAAAACTCGCCGTCCTTGGCCATTTGCGTCCTCCGCTTCAGCTCTCTCGTCAGGAGCTGCGGCTCAAAGTTGGGTATGCTGCGCTCGGCGGCAACCGACAGGAAGGGCAGGTATTGGGCCGACTTCATGACCTTGTTGTTGACCGTCAGCATGGATACGAATTTCGTCGCCGGCGCAAAGGCAACCGTCCCGATGTAGTTGTTGTCTCCCCTCACGAGATGGCTCTCCGCCAGCTTCCACACGGCTCCTCCGCCCTGTGAGTGCCCGAAGGACATCCATTCCTCCCTGAACACGGCGGGGAACAGCGCCTTGGCGGCCACCACGGAGTAGTATATGTCGTTGGCGTGCAGCGGCAAGTTCATGTACTTGTGCTCGGTGTAGTCGTTGCCCAGCCCAGCGTAGTCTGTGGCGACGACGGCAAACCCGTCCTGCACGGCCAGCTGCCAGCTAAGATGGCCGAACAAGGCGAGACTGCTCGAAGGCGCACAGCGCGGGAAGAGCCCGGATGTGCCGTGCGCGTACGCCGCCAGCCGATACAGACTCTTCCACCTCTCTGACTTTTCCATTGACGAGGGGGACGCCTTCGGTATGGCGAGGAATCCTGTCACCGGAACAGGATTGTTGTGCTCGTCCAGAGAGACATACTGGATCCTGTAAATCATCGTGCCCGGCGGAACGCCGAGGTGTTCCCCGAGCACAAGTTTTGATTTGAGCACCTCTCCCGGCTTGTGCCTGTTCGGGCTGAACTCGGGCGCCGTCCTGTAGAAGTCGTGGTCGAAGGGCTCTGCAAACATCTCGTTATCCGCCCAGGTCGTTATGTTGAGAACCTCCTGGCACCGGGTGCCACACCCATATCGTTCTGCAAAGTCGGCCGATACGGTGCGGCTGCGAGCCTTGTCAGCCAACACAAGGGTCATGAGCCCTGTGACGGCACAGATGGACGTAAACAGGCGCATCTCGGTAACCCCATGAGCCTCAAAACTGGTGCAAACAATCTGTTTCCCCCATGAAAGATAACTTTGCTATACCTATACCGATCCGGTTGAGAAAGACTTCATGACCTAGGAGGACCCTAGCCTTTATATTAAGTGAAAAAAAAAAAAAAAAAAAAAAATAAAAAAATGAATAAAAATGAATAAAAACGAAAATAAAAATGAAAAAGAAAAAGAAATAGCAACAAGCTATCTCTTCCTCAAAAGCAAAAGTCGGCGACCCACGCCATAAGCTTTGGCAGTCGTACATGCGGTCAAACTTACTAACAGTAGCTTGTATCCCGCCATGGATCTTAGTTGGCGTCATGCCCAATCCACAATGACACGCCTGTCTAGAAGATCTTCCCGCACACGTGGTCCCGGATCGAACACGGAACTAGTTATAAGTCCCCGATTGTCTGGAAATAGTTGCTTTTGACGTCTGGTGGTCAGTGGGGTGTTGCTCTACGCCCCCGTCTCTATTTCCACACACCCCCCTTTCCCCCCCCATGGTAGGAAAGACACCCCTTTCGTAAAAACTCAATAGAATTTTTGCAGCATGCTGCGTGGCGTTGTTGATGGAATCTCTAAGGGGCTTGGCTTGCTGCATGGCACGCTGATAAAAGACTGAAATAGTACAGTTTGTAACAGTTTTTTTTTTCTTTTTCTTAATGGTGATTATTCTCCAGACTCATGTATTAAACTGTATGTACTGATACAGCTGTTGACAAGGAAGGCTTCGTGCTTTGCAGTGACGAGCTTGCGCCGCAGCACGCATCTTGAGTAAATATGCCGGGCAAAATCTGAACTCATCACAAGCCATGTTTTACATCTATGCACACGTGTCCATCAGACTTGGTGACAACAATTCTGTTATTCCTCTCGCGCTTTGCTTTCGTCTTCCATTCGCAATAGCTCCTCTGCCACAGCCCAGATCTGCCCAGACTTCTCTATGCATAGCGTGTGGCAGGAGCATGGGCTGTCGTAGCCAAAATAATCTCCTGAAAGACTACCAGATGCCTGTGAAAATGTGCCATCTTGTGTCTTTGCCAGCTCGTGGGGCCGATCCTGTGCTGTTGTCGGTCTCGACCGTGGTTCCTGAACAGGCTTCAAAGCTTCGATAGCCTTGGAGACATCCTCAGCTACCCGAGCCTCAGGTCCACGTTTCCTCGAAATAGACCTTTCTTCGTTCTCGGACCCATAAGGTTTGGTGTCGGCGATTGCATCTCGAATCTCCTTTAGCTTTTGAGTAAACTTCTCGAAAACCTTGACACGTCGTTCCGCTGTCTCGGCCCTTTCTTTCAAGGACGCCACATCTCGTTTCGCCTGTCTTAGTTGTTCACTCAGAGTTCCGACATCGGATTCTTCCTGTGCCTCAAGTTGCCTGCGAAGTTGTGACGCCTCTTCTGTCTTTGCGTTGAGCTGACGTTGAAGTTTACGTATCTGTGAATAGAGCACAGTCGCACTTCCCGCCCGAGAGATTTGCGAAGCCGTTACCATCTCCGACATCGAGTTGGACTTGGTTTCTAAAAACGAGGATGGCAATGATGGTGGACGCACTAAATTTAAATGCTGCGCAATCGGTGGCTGTTTGGAGCATGGGACCATCGTCCCAAGGCTCGGCACTGTCTTTAGCTCCTTACCATCCAGCCATTCATGTTCAGCCTTGTTTGTTGGCTTGGATTTTTCTCTATCCGACGAGAAAGTCTCATCCTTCTTGGTCGAGTTGCTCTTCGACTCATGCCCTCTATTTCCTAGGTCTGATAGTTGCAATGGGGAGGGCCTGGATGTTCTTCCTATCAAATCATCCTGTTCTGAGTCTAGAAGTAAATCCATGTTTTGCGTCCAAGCGGAATCAGACTTAGAGTGACGGTTGCGGGGACGCGGCTTGAATTCAGTGCCTGCCTCCGAATTCCGCCATCCTGGTTGAAGTTCGAATAAGGCTGCCATAGCCTTGACGGATCCTTTCTTGCTCAACTCCTTCGACTGGGCTGACTCGGTCGGCGATTGCAGCGTGATATATGTCTGACTTCTCAAGTTTTCGTGTGATCTGGAGAGCCGCGGTCTATGTAACAAAACCGGATGTTTCTGACCCAGCACAGGATTTCGTTCCCTATAAATATTCTTTTCTGGTGTCATTGATCGATCTACTGAAGGCCGGTTTGAAAATGGGTAGAATCGGTCTGGCGTGCTATCGATTGAGCACCGTCGCCCCTCTCCAAGTACTAGCTGACATTGAATACCCTGGTCGTGAGAGGTATATGGTCGATAATATACATCACACTGGGAAGCCCTTTCAATGATTTCTGTTTTGGCACCCTCCTTACCACTCTCCGGTGTTGGACTGCCCTCCACAAGCCTGATAGCAGCGTGAGCGCGCGGCTGTGTATCTAGAGACGCTGATATGTCCAATAAAGGGATATCACTGGAGCTGCTGAGACCCTTTCCCGTGTTGCACTTTCGGTTTTGAGAACCTGTCAGTACAGGCACTTTCATCAACTCTGGACTGCATGTAGACTTGATAATGTTCTCGACGCGGCCAGGGCCATCCTGGTTGTTTTGACTAAATGAGCCCTGTGATCCATCGTAGGACGAGGCATGCCTTGATGACTCCCTGAGAGGGACGTTCTCTACGTAAACCTGTGAGGCTTTTTTTGTCGCTGTTTTTATGCCACGTTCCACTCCAGCGAAGCTGACGGCTCGATCTGCCCTGACATCTTCACCTGTGCTCTTGACGTTTTGTCGGCCAACGTCAGATTGGAAATTCGCGTCATCTTGGTGCTTTGGGGAACCATCGTCACAGATTCCCTGCAGCCTCTGCAGTCTATCAATGACACTCTCGCGATATCTGTGACAATCGCTGGATTCATCATCTCCTAGGCTTTCCTCTTTAGTAGGACTCAGAGTGGCAAGGCTTGTCTTCGGAAGTAATCGTTGAGAAGTTGGTCTTTTGTGGACTTTGAGTCGTCGCGGTGGTCTTGGACCATGTGTTGGTGTTTCTGGCGCGTTGCCTTTTTCTGATTCGTTGAGACCCAACTTACCACTGTTTCCCTCATCATCAATCTCCTTTGGCGCTTTAATATTGAAATACTGTGTTGGTTGCAACGTCTCTTGCTTGCCTGACAAATCGATAGTCGAAGAGTCTTTCCGACAATGCGTCCCGAGGGACCTCATTTGACGAACCACATCCCTCCAGTTGGAGATAAGCATCTGTGTTATATCATTCGCCACTAATATCTTGTCAACAGTAGGCGGCCCAGTTGATCTTGCGTCCTTTTGCGTAGTTCTTCGTCTGTCCTTCCGAAATTTGGGCGGGCTCAAGGGAAATATTAACATGCCGGAGGTGGGCGCCGCAAGCTTCATGGTGTACTGTTCAAGCAAGTCACCGACCAATAATGGCCCGAACACTATGCCGAGTGCACTGTACCCCATCAGGTCAGCGGTGGGAAGAGGTCTACTATCTTCGTCTTCCCGAGGGGCAATTTCGGCGGCCCTTCCAATCAGACTTAAAAGACCGAAGACGGCACATATAAGCTCTCGCCGGTACTGTGACCTGACAGTGCCTACAGCTAGCGCAATTAGTCGAGCTCGGACTTTAGTTTGCTTGGTTCGTGGATACTCGGGCTCGCCATTCAACTGCGAGTGTATAGCGATGAGTGCGTCAAAGAGAGTTAACGAGCCCAGAATTCCGCCAGGTAAAACCGAGAGAAATCGCTTGAATGTAGATGCAACATCATGAGTCGAGAATTGTATGTGAACAGGTAATGTGGCGCATCGAACGGTGCTGGCAATTTTAGCGTTGCTGTTATCCATGTAGCAGTAATAATCGAAGAGGGCATTAATGACTTTGGCTGATCCTGGGATACGAAAAAGCCCCCGAGTGGCCACATTCTGGGCCAGATATTGAGCAGTTGCTCTTATACAAGTAGGTAAAATTAAGGAGCATGGAGAATATTCTTGAGGGAGATAAAATATGCTCTTGCCTCCTAACCGTACCAAGTCATGTATTTCAATGATCTTGGGTGCTTCTCGTTTGCAGTGTATTATGTGGGCATACTCAGAGACACTGCGTTTGTGCCGCAGTTGAGGTGGCGGCGGTGGCGACATTGGAGTCGAGTGCGAGAATCGGTTCGGGTTAGAGCGAAGCAATCTTGAGATCCAGCCTCGTTTCTCTGGATATCTGACGACCTCTGCCTGAACTCCTGTCAGCTACCACTTGTAAGCACCTCTGGCCTCTATCGCTTACACGTTGATGTGGTTCAAAGTCGTCGGTCGCAAGTTGTCTTACGCCATGCTGTATCGACTCGGTTATCAGAAAGCTCAACTACAGTCTCAATGTTCCTCAGGTGCAGTATGAAGGCACAGTGTTCGAAGGAAAGAACTCACCTTCTTGGCGAGACGATTGTACTCTTGAACAAACACGTCTCTGTCTTCCACCTCGTCTGCATTGGATAGCAGACCCAGTTCGCCGCTGCTTGTGGTCCATGTTCCACTACTTCGCGCTCTGCTTCCATGACTGACGCTCTGGAAGCTGGCACTATGGGGCAACAGGAGAGAGGCTGAGCTAGCTGAGGCCGGTAGTCGATTTATGGGATAAACATAAGAAGTCCGGAGATGTTGTGAAGATCGTGAGGTTCCCAACGGTTGCGCCATGAAGACTTGGATGCGCCCGAGCGTCCGACCGAATTTGTGTTCGAATGGTGAATTAAACTAGTATCTGGATGTTTTCATGATGCCTGTGAATCCATGCCAGCCGCTTCAGTAAGTTGCAGGTGTCGACAGCTGGAAGGCATCTGCGCCTGCCCTGCGTGTCGGACCGGAGCAGAGACCCATCATCATCATGCCTTAACATTCACAGCAAGGCCGACGGAACAGTCTGAGCCACATTCTCATGGACAGGTTTTCTGTAACATCACCAGCTCATACCATCAATTGAAATCAATTGAAGATCAGAACCACGGTCGAGGGATCCCATCATGTACAAAATCAATCCCCACCGAGGTTAGTAAGTGGTCTATTTTCGACGCACTGACAGATGGGGCGACATCCTCATGTATACCTACCAGAATCCTAGAATCGAGTAGCAATAAGGCCTTCATCAACTAAGTCTTGCGCAAGATTCGACCCCGATGCGCAAGTAAACGAAAAAAAAAAAAAATTAGACGGCAGATTTTTGTTCTCATACAAAGACTCATTTTTTCGGCCGCTGTCCGGGATTTCCGGCCGAGGGCGCCCAAAAGAAGATACACAAATTAGACACTTCCGAGACACATCTGTTTCTCCTGCTACCCATAGCTGCCACAACCCGGTCGTAGACCCGTTTTCCCATTGCATCATTAAATATCATCAAGTCGAGGTATATGACTATCTATGTTGTGAGTCCTCTTCTCCATGAAGCAGCACATATTTGAGAATATCTGAAAGGGAGATGATGCCCTTTAACTTGTTATCATCATCGATAACAATTAGCCTGTGTACTCTGCTCTTGCGAATAGTATCGAACAGTGAATCGAGACGATCACCCTCACTGCAGGTGTATATGCCAGGACTGTCGTCAGGTCGCTTACATAGCGCTTCGCCAACGGTACCGTCAAGGTCGTCGTATGCACCACCTCGAATACACGGGATGACATCGACTGCTTCGAAAGCGTTCAGCACCCTGTTCTCCGCGTCCACAATAGGAACGCAACTGATGTTTCTGGCAACCATCATGTGTACCGCATCCAAAACTGTATTATCCATGTGTATAGTGACAAGGTTTGAGTAGGTACCCAAGCCGATTTCTCGAACAGTCTTTTTCAATAAGACGGTATTGTGTTCGTTGTTAACCGCAATGAATTTGAGAATGCGGTATTGTGTAATGACGGAAACAACCGTCTCTCTGCCCGTCTCATCGTCAACATCGACCAGTGGAATTCGTCGTGCACGAGTCTTAAGCATACGGCGACAAGCTTCGTACAGTGGTCTCGATGGATGAACTGACACTGTTTCAATTGGGATAGATCCGATAGCTTTTTCGATATCTGTTGTCATCATGAGTATTGGCCAAGAGCCTGGGTAAATCGTAAAGCGACGTGACAATGAGACATGTATATACCTCGTAAGCTACTCAATCGAAACTGGTCGAGCTTACTGATTTCGTCGGGAAACTGGTAGTAGTATTGTATCACGTTGATGTAATCCGTCGCTGTCAATATCCCAGCGAAACGGCCTCTCTGTGAATCCCAAAGCGGCGCAGAGACGATTGCTGTTTCGCAAATGATTAGCCAACCAAGGTTCGGTCAGGCTAGTCTAAGCCACAACGAATAACACGGTTTAGCTTTAAAGACTCACAATTTTGTATTAAGATGTTGAGTGTCTTCTTGATGAGAAGGTCGGTGTCTAACACTGTGAGACGAAAAGAAAGAGGCAAGACATCGTAACTGGTGCGAACTCTGAGGAAGTCACGGATCGCTTTCTGGTGATACAGCATACATCAGCACTTGCATAGCGTCAGAGCGGGCTTGAGAGGACACGAGCCAAGAACAAGAGACATGCGGCAGGTCGAGAAAGGGGCGCAGAGACGAACCAGACCCTGACGTTGATCCTTATCGAGAGGGCTCAGCGGACCCGGCTTCTGTTTCGGCACCTGCTGCTCTGGGGCAGCTGCCATGCTGGTGCCGTGTGGTCTCTTGATTCGGAGATATGATGACGGAGCGACGAATTGAAGCACCCGGGAAGTAGGCTGCTGCGCAGGGACGGGTGTAGAGGTATGCGTATTCGAGGAGAAAGCGGTGGCTGTTTCTGTTGAGGGCGATACTTGTGCTTGTTGTGCCTGTGCCTGTGCCTGTGCCTGTGCTTCAGCTAGGGCTGGTGCCGGCCCAGAAATGGCGCTGGTGACCTGCTCACGAGACGATATCTGAGCCTCGACATTGGTTTGCGTGGGGTCGGCAGCAGGCTCGAGGCTAGCCGTTGCCGCGGCGGCATCTTTTTCATCCATTCGGCGACAGGCTTGAGAATGCGCAAGTGCCAGTATCCCTTCCCTGGCCAATTTTTGTCTAATCGGCCTCTTTTTTTTTTTGTTGTCGTTGTTGCGATTCTGGACGATTGTGGTAATCTCTATTATGTCTAGACGAGAGTGGGGGTGGAAGGAAAGGAGGACTAGAGCTGGTAATTATCTGCCTGCCATATGGCGAGGTCCAGGCCACCTTGGCAGCCACGGACAAGGCTGGGCTGGGGAGCAGGTGGGGGGGGGGGGGGGGAAGGGGGGCGGAGCAGGTCAGCAAGCGAGCAATCAATCGATCGATCCCATCAACGAGCTAGCATGTATCCTCACCCCTTGCACGCCAATGAGCAAGACAAACTTGAAGTATTTTGGACTAGCTAGCCGGGCTTTAAATAGCACGCAGCACGCAGCTTTGTCTTTGCCGTGGCCTTGATGCTAAGTGAACGACTTGTTGGCAGACTGTCGTTGAGCAAACCTTAATGGGTAAATGATGAACCATTTCAACGTGGAGATCAAAGGAAAAGTCAATCTTTTGCGTACGGATTAGTGTTAGGCCATGTTTCCCTCAAGCGGTGTTAAGGAAGCAAGCCGGTCAACTTGCAGGGATTGTCTCCAATCGGTAGCAGTTGGTACTTGTTGTGAGCAGTTAAATTCAGTAGAGCGCAAAGTATTGTTATAATAACAGATTATTACTCCGTAGATAATTGTCCTAACCGACAGGGATCAGCTGCTAATCGATAAACAGTGCAAGAAGGGAGCGGGGAGCGGGGTCAGCAAATACATATTTTTGCTCCCTTAAGCCCTGCTTCAAGCAGGTGAATGTGACTCTGGTAAGTGAAACCAAAATCGAAATTTCCTTCAATGTGCTACGAATGATTTTTTTCTGAACAATCCTCGGCCAGGAAACTAAATCCACGCGGCACGAAACATGAAATAACTAATGGTGTTACTGCGACTGCGGCTGCTGCTGCGGCTGCTGCTTCTCGATACATCCAGCGCTTCGAATGCATTCCAAACCCAAATCATGTCTCATCGACCACACAAAGCGGTTTCCCCAAGTACCTTGGCCTCGAGGCATTACATGTGTGCTTATTTTGGAGCGGTTGAGACTTGACATGTGCGCTGTCGCGGCTATAGAGTGAGACATCCAGTCAGCCGAATCTGTATTCGCGCCTTGTCATATATTGATCCCTGGACCTTTCCATGAAAAGATGCTCTTTCCCTTGTGCTGCGTGGAAGCAATAGAAGTAGAATTGCGGCTTCCCTTTCAGTCAATGCCACCATGCTTGACACATCGTTTCTAACCTGATTGGAACAGAGATCAGACAGCGCAGCCGTAACGATGGATGGCTGTCCGTCTACCAAGTACAAAGTACTATTAGGGCCCATGGAACGGAGGTGGTACACGAAAGCCCTTCGGCGCCATGTCATCAGGTCTACGGAGATGCGGTGACGCTGGTTAAACTGCCCCATTCCGCCTCGATAGATCCATATCGAGCAAAGCTTCCGACTGGACACATGAGGCATCAATAATTACCAGGTATCTACCGGTAGATGGGGCGTTAGCCTGCACATTAGGTGCCTAGGTACGTAGCGACATGCCGATTCGCGTCCTAAGCCCAGTGAAGAAAGTAGTAATTATGCAACTATTCGCAAAGCGAAACATTGAGAGAAAAGTGTCTGGTGACAGATATTATGGCGGCGTTGACGGCGAGCCGCAACACAAATCGTCAGCACTGCCAGGTACTGCCAGGTACCGCCATGTACTTCCCGCCGCCATGTAGATACTTCCTAACCAGGGAGGTGCCTACATAGGTTAGGTACCTAGGTAGATGATGAAAAAGAATTGCTCGTTCTGTGCAAGACGTATATGTCCTAGGCTTCCAAGCAGCATTTATGGTTTATCGCGAGTTAGGCTGCGAAACCTAGCCCCTACGCCATCACCATGGAGACCATCTGGCCGATCTTGTCCCATGGCGTCGACTAGAACAGCAAGCCATGTTGCGTGTGGGCTCGGTGGGCTCGGTGGGCTCGGTGTGGATCTGGCTACAATGCGAACCGGGTCAACAACAGGCGGGGGAAGCAGCTTGGCTGGTCCCTGAGCCTAATGGCCAATTGCATACATGTACACGACACTGTACCCACTGTACCGAGTACACCCACTGTACACCCACTGTACACCCACTGTACACCCACTGTACCCGAGTCCGTACAGTAAGTAGGCTCTTTCCACCGGTCACCTCCATCGCCCCTGCCAGCCCGCGTCTGTCACTCGACAGTTTCCCCATCTCAAACCACATGCTCTTCCCTCTTACCTGACCAACCCTCAACCGCCATGACCGTATCTTCATCCAAACTTCAACCATCCAACACCAAACCGTTCTCGTCAACTTGCCACTACAATACCTTACCTGCCTTACTCTCCCTTTCACCTTTTCACCTTTCACCTATTGGACGTCACGTCACGCTTAGCGACAGCTCTCTTCAAGACTCTGCCACTGCGACTAGACTTCGAGACCCGTCCGGTCGTCGAGCATTAGCTAGCTAATCGGTCGAGGGCACAACGAAGGGCTGCCGAGTCCTTTGTGTAAACGCATCTAGGTTCAGTCGAGCGACACGAACCAAAGACTTCACCTTCTCAAATTTTTACAAAGAGCTAACAGTTATCGCGACACAATCGACCTGCTTCATCTTACCATGGGTAACTGCTGCTCTTCGTGCTGCGGTGGTACGCGATATGACACTGCCTTACTGGCCTTTTCATGTTTCTGTTTTCGCTGACGCGACCCGTCGTAGGCCGGTCCCGTGAAGGTCTTTACGAACCAGTGCTTGCCGATAGCGAACGCGAGGCTGTCGCTGATCTGCTCCAATATCTTGAAAATGTTGGTTGATGAGTCCTTTCCTGTTCACAACTGACCAAGATGCTGACAAGTTATTGTAGCGTGGTGAGACAGATTTCTTCTCCGGCGAACCTCTCCGCGCCTTGAGCACTCTGGTGTTTTCAGAAAACATAGACCTTCAACGAAGTGCAAGCCTTACCTTTGCGGAAATAACTGAGAGAGGTATGCCACCGCCCCAACAAACGTCTAAACACACACACACACACACACACACACACACAAAAGAGTAAAAAAAAAAGTCCATGCATTGTCTGCTTGATTCGCTATTTTCTCGGCGTGTTAAGTACTACGGAGTGCAACAACCTAGCAGACTTGTGATCTGATGCTGAATTTTGAACCCATAGACGTCCGAGAGGTCGATCGAGATACACTTGAACCCATTCTATTCTTGTTGCAAAGCCCCGATATCGAGGTTCAGAGGGCTGCTAGCGCCGCATTGGGCAATCTGGCCGTAAACAGTAAGTGCTGCTCTTCTGTATATCGAGAGCAAAACCCATCATTGTGCTAATCTCCCAGCAGCTGAGAACAAGGTCCTCATTGTTCACCTCGGCGGCTTGACTCCCTTGATACGTCAAATGCTGTCTCCTAATGTTGAGGTGCAATGCAATGCTGTTGGGTGCATCACGAATCTGGCTACGCACGAAGATAATAAAGCCAAGATCGCCAGATCCGGAGCTCTTGGTCCCTTGACAAGGCTGGCTAAATCGCGAGATATGCGTGTGCAGAGGAACGCTACAGGAGCGTTGCTCAATATGACGCATTCTGGTATGTTCGACTCGAGAAATCCGCATCCTGCATATTTTTTGACCGTCTCTTGTTCTAGATGAGAATCGCCAGCAGCTTGTTAACGCGGGTGCTATCCCTGTCCTTGTCCAACTTCTTTCCTCGCCTGATGTCGACGTGCAATACTACTGCACTACAGCCCTTAGCAACATCGCTGTCGATGCCAATAACAGACGCAAGCTCGCTTCCTCAGAACCGAAGCTGGTACAATCCCTTGTCAACCTTATGGATTCATCGTCCCCCAAAGTACAGTGCCAAGCAGCACTGGCGTTAAGAAATCTAGCTTCGGATGAGAAATATCAACTGGACATCGTTCGAGCAAATGGCCTTGCCCCGCTCCTTCGACTTCTCCAATCATCGTACCTTCCACTTATTCTATCAGCAGTCGCTTGCATCCGAAACATCTCGATCCACCCAATGAACGAGTCACCGATCATCGAAGCGAATTTCCTCAAACCTTTGGTTGATTTACTAGGATCTACTGATAATGAGGAAATTCAGTGTCACGCCATTTCCACCTTGCGAAATCTTGCTGCTAGTTCAGACCGAAACAAGGCTCTTGTTCTGGATGCAGGGGCAGTGCAGAAGTGCAAGCAGCTGGTACTCGATGTTCCTGTAACTGTACAATCAGAAATGACCGCAGCCATTGCAGTTCTTGCACTCAGCGATGACTTGAAGTCACATCTCCTCAACCTTGGCGTCTGCGACGTCTTGATTCCCTTGACACACTCGCCCAGTATCGAGGTCCAAGGCAACAGCGCCGCGGCACTGGGTAATTTATCTTCAAAAGGTCAGCTGTGACTCAGTGACGTCTATATTGCTTTATTAAGTGATGTGAACTAATATTTATCGGCACAGTTGGTGACTACGCCATCTTCATACAGGATTGGAACGAGCCAAACGGTGGAATCCATGGATATCTGAGCCGATTCCTACAGTCCGGAGACCCCACTTTTCAGCATATCGCTGTTTGGACCTTGCTACAATTATTCGAATCGGAAGACAAAACACTCATCGGCCTGATTGGCAAAGCGGATGATATAATAGAGAATATCCGTACCATCGCGAACCGACAGGTTGAGGCCGAGCCCGAATATGAAGAAGAGGACGAAGGCGAAGTGGTCAATTTGGCGCAACGATGCTTCGAGCTTCTTGGACAGAGCATGTCCAAAGCCCATATTGAGGGTTGAGCATGCCAATGGTCAATGGATAATTCTAAGCCACGTTTCATTCTGTTTTTCACATTCGCTGTATACCCCCCATCCTTGACCCTACCGAAGGGCCAGGTTTCGGGGAGCACAGCAACGGTGTTTCAAGGCGTCCAAGACTTTCACCTGGGTTTCGTCTGGTACAACGTTTTTCACGGAGAAATACTCATCTCTTTATACGAATTCATCTTCGCCATACAACGTATCCCTCACTCAAGGCAGCTCAAGTATCGCTGCAACATTGAGTTGGAATCCTCTTCTTCAGGCATCATTCTTCTTCAAGAATGTATCTGCGCTTTACCAGCCTGTAAGAGTCTCGCGGTCATCTCCAGAATTTCAATTGAGGTTCATGCGATGCATCAGCGGCAATCGTTATTCCAAAAAGCATATTTGGCGAAGGACGTTGATTAGCCCAGCATTGAATTTTTTCTTTTTCTTTTTTTACTAGCAAATCTTCTTATGAAGGGGATGAATATGCAAGGCGGGAGGTTTTAGCATGGTAGCTGTAATTAGACAAAGATGTTTCACTAGCCAGTTCATTATACCCGATTAATCTAAATTGACCGTACAGACGCGATCCACCGTGGATGAGTGTAAAAACTAATAATGCCAAAAACGCCTGAAGCAATGCAAATCCTGGCCGCCTTGCTGACGATGGCGAGCCAACTAGTCTTCAGTCAACTCTTGCAGAGCACCAGTAAACCACTTCCTCTCTCTCCAGGGAAGAATCCTAGCCACAACCTTGCCTTGTATGAGCGCCAACGGGAGAGGACCGAATAGTCTAGAATCCCTCGAAGTTGGTAAGTTGTCACCGACTATCCAACAGTGGCCCTCAGGAACCTAGATGGATGGATACCAATAACGTTAATATCTGAGTCAAGCAAACGGTGACGACGTAAGCACGAGTCGTTGGTTTGTACCTGTATCATTTGTTCCTGTCCTTTCTCGCCAGGCGTCCCGAGAGATACATAATCGCCGGGCATGCCGATCACACGCTTGACACCATTCTCATTTCCGGAAACTGGGATCTTGTAGAGAACCAGGTCTCCGACGCCTATGCCCCTCCCTAGACGGCGTCGCATGTCGACGGCGATCCACTCACCGTCCACAGTGAAGGTTGGAAGCATAGACGGGCCTTGTGCTGGTGAGATCTGGATGGCGTGTGTAAAGATCAGATGAGCCAGGCAGGTTGATTTGAGGGTAGAGAGGGCGACGCGGACCGGGTGTCCGAGGAAATGGTTGAGCATTGGGTTGACGGGCGCCGTTCGGGGCGGATGACGATGAGTTCTGCTGAGAATTGGAGTGACGAAATTTTGACGAGCGAGTAGGAGGCTAGAATTTTGTTGGGGAAAACATAGCGCAGAGTTGTTTACTGCTTTAGACGGGCTCTGGTTGAATATTTCCCATACAGCCGTGCTTTTTATTATGTCACTGATGAGAACTGAATGTGGAAGCTGTGGAAGCTGTTGCGAGGTGCGCTCGGGCGCTTATTGGCTGATCGAAATTTCAATGTGGATCGTTGGTGTGATACTGCAGTTGCAGCTTCGAGCTACCGTTTTCAACCAACAACTCAACTTCATGCTCCAAAGCCGCCTCCGAATGTCTGCTCAAGTGAAACCAATGTTCATGACAATGAAACCAGCACAATGCGTCAATAGTTCCCGCACGGCCCTTTACCGCGTCTTCATCTCCCCAATCGACGGGACATCGCTTCGAGCCCCTAGGTGGACGCCGATGCCAACCGCTCCTCAGCAAGGCCTTCCGCGATCCTCATTGCGCCCTCTCACAACTGCCTCCCGAGCCGCAATCCCCCGAGACGCAATCTCCAAACAGACCCGTGCCTACGCTATCAAGTCCCCGCCGTGCAACCCGCACGACCCAACCGTCGCCGCCGCCACTGAGCAAGTAGCCCGCAACGAGCGTGGCTTCGACCCGCGTTACACGACCAAAACGGACATTGAGCGATCCGGCCGCGACCGCCCGCCCCAGGACCATGAGATCACGGATCCGTGGATCATGGTAATCGACAACGACGTCACCGAGGGCCCGCTGGAGACGTCATTTGTCCTCACGAAGCTCGAGCCGCACGAGTCGCTGCGCATGATACAGGCCTACCAGGACACGGGCGACGGCAACCCCCGGTACGCCGTCTGCAAGATCGTGGACAAGAAGAAGGAGTACGAGCGGCAGAAGCAGCTCAAGGAGAAAAAGTTGGCGACGGGCAAGACCAAGAAGAAAGAGCTGGAGTTGACGTGGGCGATTGGGGACCACGACCTGGCGATCAAGATGAGGCAGATGGGCGGCTTCTTGGCGAAGGGCTTCAGGGTCGAAGTTTTGGTAGCGAGGAAAAAGGGCGGGAAGCCGGTTGATGGGGACGACGCGGTCACGGTGGTGCGCAAGCTTCTGGAGGAGGTTGAGAAGAATGGGGGCCGGCAGGCGAAGCCTGCGATGGGACAACCTGGGAGGGTGATGCGGTTTTATTTAGAGGGCAGGGGTAAGGGGAAGTGAGTTTTGCGGAACGACAGATAGGTGTTTTTTATTTTTATTTTTTTTACAGATAGATCGTACGTACGAGGACGGGGTATACAGCTCAGGCACGGAGCAGTCCACCAAGAATTCTCCCAAGATGTATGTATAAATGCTCTAAATTTCTGTGTGTCATTGCCGACGAAATTTTTTTCCCCCAAACGATCCAACGCCAAACACCACATCCATGATATCCCAATCCGACAATAGCCGCTTCACAAGACGTCATCCTCATCGACAAAATCCTCCGGCCCCTCAACAACAGGCTTCGGATTCCGAGGGTCGAATTCATCCTCACCAACATCATCCGTCTCCCACCCCGGCTCCTCGCCCACATCCATCAGCGCCCCAAATCGACTTCCCGTCCCAACCTCGTCCACGCGCTCGGCCCCAGCATCCCGATTGACTTCCTCCCACGCACGGCTCCTCTGCTGCACGGCCTTGGCCCGCCCGATGCTCTTCTCGATCTTCAGCCCCGTCCGCTCGGTCACCGCCTCAGCCATCTCCAGCCCCTTCTCGTGGCGGCGCCGCATCTTGCTCGACATGCGGCTCTTGCGCGCGGGCTTGGCCTTCTTCGATATGCCTGCTGAGCGGTGGACGTCCAGGATTGACGGGCGGAATGCGGAGGAGGTCGAGCGCTTGGCGACTGGTATGTCCTTTAGGGACTTGTCGGTGTTGATGGAGGGGGATGTAGCGCGGCGGGCGGCGCGCGAGTGTTTCGACGGGGCTGTGGATTGGTTAGTTATTTTGATCGGATTTTTTTTTTTTTGGCATGATTTGTCTGGGATTAGTGTGTACCTCTGCTTTTGGCCATTGTGGTATTGTGAGGATTTGCGAAAAGCTGCATGCGGTGGGTGAAATTTTGGTCGGCGCTCCTTCACGTTTGATAAGCGATAGGCGTTGATGATGTCGCTGATTAGACGAGTGAGTTGTGGGTCCATGACTGTCGCACAATACACGCTCCCTTCAAGGGATAAATAGCAGAATATAATTTAAGCTTTAGGTTTCAATGGAAAAGCTACTAAAGATACAAACTCCTCAATACGGTCCTTGTTTAAGAAAAAAAATAAAATAAAATCCCTTTAGAGTGCTAAGCATAAAATTCTCTTGAATGAAATTTTGGGATAGCATCAAGTACCGACAAGCTAACTTTTGCGGGCGCGCTACCTCCCTCAGACCTAGATTCTAAAAGCTTAAATATAGTGCTTGTACAGTTTTCTTGTTACTAACTTGTAGTTCCTTAGTTAGTGTGTACAGACTAGACAAATAAGGAAGAGACTGAATTTTAATGGATTTTCCGATATAGAAAAATAAAGGACGCGCCACCTTCTTTGCTCCACCCTCTTTTTATCATCCTGTTTCTGTGGAGGGGCCTCAAGGAAGAAAACTTGGACCTGCACTTATCTCGTCGTTAGCTGGGTGGCGTGCTTCACCTACCCCTACTGCTGATAATCACCAAAATCATCGAAGGTTATTATCCCTGGTGCTCCGGGGTCCCTCCGTTGTGTTCTGTCGGTCAGTTCTTTAACCGGCTCGCCGGAAAATTTCCCTTGCAAAGTTCACGTCTAGGTATCAATATCTTCCGTGACCTCTGCTTCGATCCGACAACTTTTGTCTACACACAGGGATACAAGATGCGTGTTGTTCTGGTAAGCGGTGGTGTCATCTCCGGTGTCGGAAAAGGTTGGTTGCAACTCCCCTTGCTTGCGAAGTTGCTTTGGCCCTCTGATACCATCTTCTCACTGCGCTCGGCTTGTGACCACCCATTGTCATTGTCTCGGTTCCAGAATTGACATTGCTAACATATAATGTACAACAGGAATTATCGGTAAAGCTTTAAATCCGTACAAGAAGTGCTTCTCCGCGGCTGCTAATCCACGCGCTCAGCCTCATCTGCTGGCCTGTTGCTCAAGACTACGGGTCTTCGAGTCACGGTATGACAGATGACTTTCCCTAGCGCATTTACTCAACTGACAAAACCGTTGCAGGCGATCAAGGTACTTCACTCGTGTCAAAAGTGACTTTCGATGATGTTAATCGAACAGATCGACCCGTACCTAAATATTGACGCTGGCAGTAAGTAGATGTCGTGAAGAAATCGAGCTTCACGTTCGCTATGCTGACACAGCCGACTTAGCTTTGGGACCGCTTGAGTATGGCTCTCGTGCGCTGAACCGTTTACAATAAACTTGGTACTGATAACTGGTCATGAAGACATGGAGAATGTTTCGTCCTTGCAGATGGCGGAGGTGTGTGTGCTTTGTGAACGATTGTTGGGCAATCCGCTTTCTCGCTAATCGGAATGCTGATTTATTTATGTTTTTTTTTTCCTCTTGATCAGAGTCCGATCTCGATCTGGGCAACTACGAGAGGTAGATGATACTGAAACGCCATATGGCAGAGAGTTATCTAACTTTGTTTTGCCAGATATCTCGGCATTCAACTGTCTCGTGACAACAACATCACCACTGGCAAGATTTATCACGAAGTTATTTCGCGCGAACGGAAAGGAACCTACCTGGGTAGAACTGTGCAGGTCGTCCCACACATTACGGATATGATTGTCGAGTGGATCACTAGGGTTGCCAAGATTCCCGTTGATGACTCAGGAGAAGAACCAGACGTCTGCATTAGTATGTTATGGACGGTTTCTGTAAACTTCTCATATGTCATGTGCTAATTTTTTTTCCACGCCAGTTGAATTGGTATGTAATGTGTATGGGACATCGGGTTTCAGTTACTAATACCTCAGAACGCAGGGTGGGACTATTGGGTATGCTCTTCATTCGTCTCATGGTTGCTCAGGCTAATGGTAGCTTGGCGATTGACTTCAGTGGCTAACAGAATGTGTTTAGTGACATAGAGTCGGCACCGTTTGTCGAAGCGCTTGTTCAGTTGAGACACAAACTGAGCCGAGATCCCGATTCATCGTTCTTCAATATCCAAGTTTCCTTTGTCCCACTGTAAGTGCCATGCTGCTAAAGATGACGATAAAATAATCGTCACAATAAACCACATATTAAATGCTCGACTCCTTATATGTTTTTACTAACCCGATTTTTACCAGGATCCACGGCGAGGAGAAGACCAAACCTACCCAGAATGCCATCAAGCAGATGCGGAGCGCTGGTCTCATTCCAGATTTGGTGGGTATTTTACCTCGAGAAATGCCGCACCAGCCTCTAATTTTGAAATAGATTGCATGTCGCTGCGACGCGTCCCTCGTCGATGGTACTATTCGGAAGATTGCATCAAGCTGCCAGGTCGATTATGAGCAGGTCATTGGCGTGCATGATATGGAAACCGTTTACCAGGTACCTCTTCTCCTCCACGAGCAGGGCCTTTTGCAACGATTACGGACTGGGTTGGAATTAGACAAGCTGTGCTTGTCACCTTCGGTGGCCGCTAAAGGTTCGGCGCTCTGGGATTTGTGGAAGAAGACGGTGATTGTGCCCAAGGACACGGCACCCATTCAAATTGCTTTGGTCGGAAAGTATACGCTCATGTTGGATTCCTATTTATCCGTTATCAAAGCTCTGGAGCATGCAGCTATGCGTTGTCGCCGAAAGCTGAACCTGGTTCCGGTTGATTCAGAGCATCTAGAGGCCGCAACCCAGAAACGAGATCCGGCAAAATACCACAAAGCTTGGCAAACGGTTTGTGAAGCTCATGGTATTATCGTGCCAGGTTTGTGACTGTTAAGAAGGCAAGACAGAGGTCATGGAGGTCACTGCTAACCAGAAGTTGCAGGCGGCTTCGGATCCAGAGGCATCGAGGGCATGATTGCTTGCGCCAAATGGGCGCGTGAGAATAAGCGCAACTACTTGGGAGTCTGCTTGGGTATGCAGGTTGCGACGGTTGAAATCTCCCGGTCTCTCTGTGGCCGGCCAAATGCTACTTCGGAAGAATGGGTAGACGATATCAATGCCAGAGACCCCGAAAACCATTCAGTCATTTTCATGCCGGAATCGTCCAAAGAGTATGTTGCTGCTGCATCTGACGATGGGAAGCTTGTGTCAATTGCTGACTTTCTTTCGTCTCCCCCTCTTGCATCCTTTTTAGACGATTGGGTGGTACTATGAGACTCGGTACACGGCCAAGCATATTCCAACCTGGAACGGAGTGGAGCAAGCTCCGAGCCCTGTACGGAGGTGTTTCCGAGATCCATGAGCGTCACCGACATCGTTACGAAGTGAATCCGGCACGTGTCGACGAACTCGAGAAGGCTGGACTCCATTTCGTCGCAAAGGACGAGACGGGCAATCGGATGGAAGCTTTCGAGCTGGAGGGTCATCCATTCTACGTTGGGTAAGTCCAGCGAACCTGAAGCGAAACATGCCGACTGTCGATTGCTGCTGACTTTCCTGATACAGTCTACAAGCACACCCCGAGTTCCTCAGCAGGGTGACTAAGTCGTCTCCTCCCTTCTTGGGACTTATCGCCGCTAGTGCCGGAATGCTGGATCAAATTCTCGAGGAAGTGAAGAGTGCCGGCGTTGCAATAAATGGCGTTGCAGACTTTTAGACAGCCATTGCGAGGAAGAAATAAAAACACAGGTGGCGGCGTGATGACATGCAATCTTTTTGTTTTTTTGTTTTTTTTTTTTTTTTTTTTCCTTTTTCCCCCTTCTATTAGGGTCACAGCTTGTTGTCGTCGTTGTATTATACTTGTACATCTACAAGATAATTCCAGAAGGAAAAAAACCGTCCTAGGTTGTGCAAGACTCTAACTGATCGCAAGTTGCCAATACCCATTGTCTTTATTCCTGTGGATTTGTTCTCGTATAATCGGAGTGCGAATGCTGGCATCATGTGCCAAATGTTTCGCGAGCGCGTCTCAACAACCACCCGCTTGGACGACGGCAGCTACAACAGCAATGCGAATAGCCGCTGCAAGTCACGGACGTTGCTCCATACTGCACACGTGTCTTCCCTGTTGAGCACCGAGTGAGCAGAATCAGGGTGCACTGGTGATTTATGGGATGCCGTTTGATATCTGCTGGGCATGTGGAAAAAGGCTAGTTGGTGGCTTTCAGGATTCGATCAGTGCCGCGGTAACCCGCCTGGTAGTAATGTATGAAACGAAGACACGTAGGAAGCAATATCTAGAAGAGCAAGGGTAATTCCTGTAAATTGTATTCCCATCGTCCTTCGTCTATAGCACAGCTAGCCAACCCATCATTTGCTGAGTCCTCAACACTCGGTGCCCCTTTGAACTAGACGCGCTCATCAACCGTCCTCGCAGCTATGGTCTGGCGGGGAACACGGATCTTCCCTTACAGACCTCGGTACGCCACCGGGCGTGCTGGAATGTAGCTTCCACAAGCTTGACAAGCATCGTGTCACTGCCCTTTGGACCGAGAATAGTGGCGTAGACGGGGTGGTACTCAATCACGTTGCTGATGCTTGAGGTATAGGGGAATTGAGCAACTACAGCATATTAGAGCGGCTCGTGGACCGCATGAGATAGAAAAAAACAGGTTCGTTGCTTACATGGTGCGAGGATTTGCGGCGTTTGTAGGAGGGAGGAGAGCAGGCCTGGAGTGATGCCTTGAATCGAGCTTGGTCGTCTATTGCTGCATTTTTAGAGGAAATCGCTGAGAACAATTTAGACAAGGACCTACGGGTGTGTGTATCGTGGCGCAGAGCTCGCATAAGGCACCACAAGAATAGCATCGCTTTTCTCACCGGTGGCCATGACCTTGTCATTGAACCATTGTTTGAAGACTGCAATGCGATCTTGGTAGCCCCTGTACTGGGCATCGCTCACGTTCTTACCCAAGTCCCTATTCCTATAGTCAGACAATTTCGTAGTGAGTGTCTTATGTGCAAAACAAACCATTGGTATGAGACTGTGGCTTCCACTGCCGGTTCCTTTCCAAATTCGTCCTGGTACTCCTTTCGAAACGCGTCATGCTGATGGTAGTAATCGTAGCAAAACGAATGGAACGGTGCCTGAGCTCATATTAGAATGGAGTGTCATATTTAGTCAAAATAAATGAGGAGGGCCGCCCACATCTTTCATGTAGTCTTGCAGTGCTTGGCCGTTTGCCTCGGCAGGCGGCTCCGACGCCCACAACATGTGCAAAGCGATGGTCTTGGATTTGACTCCGAGAAATGCCTCGACTGCGGCGACGAACTCCATGTGCTTCTCTTTGTGCTTGTTTTCGGTCTCGTTGAGCGCTATACACGAGATAATTTGTTTTGGAAATATGATTGGCGGGCTCGAGAAAGACTTGTGCACGATGGCGACGGCGGTATGAAGAAGTTCAGACAGGTCGGTGCCTAGGAGGCTAATTGTATCCAGTTTGCTGCTCGCAGTCAGAAAAAATATTAACAGCTTGCAAAAGCTGAAACCATCAAGTTTCGTATCTCATGCTTACGGCGCATTAATCAGAGTATTGTCCAAGGATAGGATCCCTGGGGTTGTACGAAGAGCAAATAATCCCTGAGCAGCGGCAGTTTCAAAGGTTTGTCCGATAGCTAGATTGTTTGCCCGGTAAGTCACACATTATACCTCAAGGTTTAAAGCTGCTAGGACATGATCTCACCATCGAAACCAGTAGAGGCTTTAAGCCACTCATATCCGCCCAAAGCGCTCGCGGCGCCAGTTGGGCCCCCTGCTGCATCTTGATACCCGTCTTCTCGCGGGTTCTTAGGGGCGACAATGTCTTGCCACTCTCTTCCAGAGCCAAACTGGGAAGACTTGGTCTTTCCTACAATCACAGCGCCAAGGTCAATCAGTCTTTTTGCAAATGCAGCCGTAGTGACTGCCGTCTCATCGTGCAGTTGGCTCCACGAGTCACTCGAGACATTTGTAGCTACGCCTTTCAGCGACATTGGACCTGGCACTGTGAAGCGGTAGCCGTTGAGAGGTGCCTCTTCGGCAAGAAGAATGCTGTACAGCTTCGATGGCACTGGAACCGCGGCATGGTTGTTCCAGCTGTGCGTTGGTAAGCGCAGGACGTCAAATCTACTCCTGTTAACGCTCTGTATTCGACTCTCTTCTACCACAGGAACTGCAATACCTATCGATTTCATCGACCATGTCAGGGTACACGCCGAAAACGAATGCATCCGAAGTGTCATCGTATATCTTCCATGCCTGATGCAAATTGGGACCATGCAGGATGTAAGGCCCGGCAGGTAAATCCGGCAGGGCGCGCTGGCTGATGCGGCTGGTGTCCTTGCGCAGATGCAAGATGCGCTTGCCAGGACTGACAGGCGATGTCGCTGTCGCTGTGTCAGAGTCCCTAGCTGGCTTTTCGATAAGCACGTTACCAAACTCGGGGACGAAAACATCGTCGTAAATGGCGAACAGGCGTAAGGTTTCCTCGAGACAGTCGTACACTTGATAAGATTCCAGGACCGTCACAGGGATGATGACATCGGGATAGATGGTCTCTTGAATTGTGCCCTATTTAGACGCATTAGTTTCCTCCACTGCTTGTTCGTCCTACTAGGTTGAGACACTCAAGGCTCGTCAGGTAAGGAGATTTCTGGGACAGGAATGACCAATGTACCTGAATCTGCGGATGGACAAGGTATTCCGATCCTGCCACAATGGTGGTCAGGACTGGTATGAGGCTGGCGAGGAACGATGAACCCGTAGAGCAGGAGGAGTAGGTGTATTCGCGTGGCCGATCATCTTGCGAGGGCGTCGACATGGCTGGCCCTTATGTTCTAGATACCGGCATGGCTAGTAGAGGAGAGGGAAATTGAAGTTGCATTCTGCGCCGCATGAGCAAACTACCCAGGTAGATGAATGTGTGTGTAACATGTTTGCTTGTACAGATTAGACTAGACTGTACTTCTCTCGTACGCAGCCCAGACTGGCCCAGAAATTAGCTACCGGGTAGGTCCCACCTTGTTGGCTGGGAATTCCTGCCCATGATGGTGCATGGAAGTCGCCCTGCTTTTCTCACATGCCTTCTCCTCCAATTCAATGCAACGTCATGGCCAAGTTCAACTCTGTACAATGGCTTTTTCGCGTATATTGATTTCTTCCCCCAAGAGACGTCGATTTCCTCATACGAGCCTTCCTGCATGGTCACACATTGGGATTGGCCAGGAGGCCTCGTGATAATTCGACATTCGCTTGCTTCTCACAACGTGTCGGTCCGTCCAGTCGAGACTCGTCAGCGCTCGATATAGTGCGCTTACGCTGTCTTATCCATGCAGGGATTATTGCCGAGCATGATAGGTAGTTGCCAAGCCATCAATCCCTGTGAATATTCCCGGGGGGAAAGTATTATTAGTACTATCGTCGTTGTATACTGCGCTTGCTATATACATGGGCCGTGGTATAGATGTAAGATACTACTGCTGTGTACAGACTTCTGCACAGGGAAAGCGTTGGAACAAGCTGCTGCGGAAGCCGCTTTTGCTTTTCATCTTGCGACGATGCTTCAACTTGCGCTCGTCTTCGATGGCTGGCAGCTTCAGCTTCACTTCAACAGCAGCCCCAACATGATTCAATGGATCAAGGTCTTTTAAATAGAAGAATCCTATTGAGGTGGTTTCCCCCTTTGCAGTACTTCCCGCTCCGTTGTCTCTGATCATATCATGGCTACTAAATAAAATAGAGCCATGTCAGGTTAACAATGGTGCTTCTTACGTGAAGTTAACGAGGTACATGCAACAATTAATACGGAGTAGCTCGCTCTGCGGGGAAGTCATAATTGAGAAGGTGCCACCTGCCGTTTCACCCCGCCTTGTTTCTTTTTTTACATCCATGACGTAGGTACGTACACTTCTGCTTGCAAGAAGGTAAGACTCCCAAACATCTCGACTGTTCAGCCATGAAACACGAAGCTGAGAAAGCACGGGGCATGTATTATGATGTTCTTCGATCCTATCATCTGCGTAGTACAAAGTACACGATGATCGATCCCGCGCCCAATGGTGGCACATGGCACCGGTGCGGACTGCAACACACAGCACACAGGGTAACGGGTCGACATCATTTTGATCAAGAGAATGTTGCATGCGATGCAACACGATCCAGGGGCGTAAGCTCGACCTGCATATCCACCCCTTGATGCCGTTATCGTGAGCTGAATCAGATCAAGGCGCACCACAAAGCCTCAGCCTTGTGGGGATTCGCAACGCAAGGCGTACATGTCATGGACTATTCGACTTGCACTCCCCTCGGGCATCTCGTTGCTGAGGGCTCGTGTTTTGTCCGTTCCGTTTTGGGATGGAACCGGACGTAAGGCTGGCTGTGCTCTTTACAACCAACACTGTTCAGTTCACAAGATGATTATAAAACAGATGCCCTCTGGGCCTTATTCGGGCAACATTTCAATCTCCTCATCCGTCTCATTTTCACCTTCACAAGCAGCTAGCACGATTCAAACAATCATATACTGTACTCACAACCCACCTTCCCCAAACTTTATAACAACAATATTAAACTTGCCAAACGGCCTTGACTGAATCCGAGAGATCACAAGATGCCCATCACGATGGTAGAGTCAAACTCCACCTGGAAGCTCAAAGTCATAGTCTTTGCTCTCCTCACAGTCCCCCTTAACTCTTGGGAGCTTTGGGATAGACCAATTCCCTTAGACACAGTCGAGGAAGGAAGACTACGGCGAGTGGCGCATGCTGGGAAGACAATTGGCACTGGAGAGTATGAGCCTCATGAAACAATCGAAGAAGCCGCTCGTCAGTCGGTCGCCTTGCCCAAATCAAACCCGAAAAACCTTTTAGGTTACTCCTCTGAAGCCCAGATCTGGCATGAAGTCGGCTCTGTGCTGCGAAAGCCGAAGCAGAAAGGCCACGGCATGGGCGGCATCATGAACTGCTCCACGCAAGTAAACCATGTCGAGGCCCCAAATATCGCCAAGACTGCCTACTACGATGACGGGAAGAATACGTCCAATGGTACCGTAATAGAAGAAGGCATGAAAGCCGCGTGGCATAGCAGTGATGGATTCGATGAGGACAACAACTGGTCGCCTTCACGCACGAGGAGGACTGCAGCTAGCGCCTTTAACGAATCTGATGCCGATGGAAACTGGTCTCCGCAAGACGAGCTTCAAAGTCGCAGCAATGTCGCCTTTAACGAATCTGATGCCGATGGAAACTGGTCTCCGCAGGACAAGCTTCAAAGTCGCAGCAATGTCGCCTTGAATGGATCAGATGCCGATGGAAACTGGTCTCTGCAACACGAGCTTAAAAGTCACAGTAATGTTGCCGTGAATGGATCAGATGCCGATGGAAACTGGTCTTGGTTGAAGGCCCTCCGGGCCCGTGACAGCATCTCCAAAGATGGACGTGGCACGAATGGAAACTTGTCCCCGCTGACTGAGCCTCAGTGTCGCAATGCCACCACTAGCAGTGACTCCGGCACACAAGAGAGCCGGCATTGGTTTCCGCGGGGCAGAAGCCAGACTTTTGCAATTTCCAAGAACCGATCGAGCACAGATGGCAATTGGTCCCATATGATAGACGCCCGCTCACCAGTGGCCAGCAAAACGACTGGGTCTGACCCGGACGGCAACTGGTCGCCATTGAAAGCAGACCAGCATCAAGTGGCTTAAACAGGCGAGATGCACTCAATGGCAATGGGTCCCATCTTCAGCAAAAGCTCAGAATCGGATGGCCCTGGTCAAGATGGCAACTGGTCACCCATGCACGACTCTCCAAAAAGTGAACGGAATCTGGTCTCGTTTTAGGAAAACCCAGTCCACCAGGCAGCAACACCAGCGACAAGGCTGTCAGAAACGGGGAATTGGTCCTCGGAACCGCAGGAGAAGCTTAACGCCAGCAACGAAGCTGGCAAGGACGGGAAAAATTGGTACTCTTTAGGATGAAGGCCGCATCGCCCGATGGTGCGGGTGGACTGGAGCGAAAGCGAGGAATGGAAAGCAGCATATGAGTAGCTATTTCGCCTTGAGACGACCCATGTAATAATGTCAAGTTGGAACCCCTAAAGCCCATTATGTAAAATAAAGCCTCTTCCTATAATTAATTTTTCTTCTTCTTCTTTTTTTTTCTTTTCTTTTTTTTTTTTTTATAATTTTTTTAGCAAAACAAGAGCTTGATTAGGCTCTTCCCAATGTGACTGCCGTCTGGAGAGGAGATCGAAAGACAAAGATTGGTTTTCAAGCTCAGCCCTGCCGTTTCACATGCGTTGTACGGAACTCATGCAACGAAGCCGATGGCACGATACGATTGGACGAACTCATCCGTCCAAGTGACATCAGGCTATACTTGGAACCAAGTTCCCGTCCAAAGTGCTCGCATGCCTCGCATTCTCCCTCGCGCATCATTCGGAAATCCCCATCTCCGTCAACACGATATGGCTGAGCCGCACAACACCCCCATTCCCGGCTCAACCCCGAGATCAGGCTCGCCTCTCAGGCAGGGACATTCGCCTTGTACGCCTCCCAAACCACGCGTCTTGCACCTCGGCGACCCCATTCGCTTCAACCCCGGGACGTACAATCTCCTGGCTTCGCGCTGCGAAATCATCCGCCCTGCTACGCCGGAGAGGCAGCGGCAGTCGTTTAAACAGGCGCTGCAGGGTGGACAATGGGCCGACTTCGAGGCCATCTTCCGGCCGTTCTGGAAGTCTGGTGGTGAGATGGGCAATTGGGATCAGGAACTCATCGATTTACTGCCCAAGACCGTCAAGGTGTTTGCCAGTGCAGGCGCAGGATTTGACTGGGTCGATACGAAATTGTTGGGTGAACGGGGTAAGACTGCCATCACGTTCCGCACGACTTTGAACCAGCCGCCGCCTTCTTCAGCAACGAGTCTGCACTGACGTGAGGACCTGATAGGCATTGTATATTGCAATGGCGGCCCTGCAGCTGCAGACGCAGTAGCCGACTTTGCTGCCGCCATGATTATCTCTACATTCCGGCATCTCCCATGGTGCACCAACGCCGCCACGTCCAAGTCTCCATCCAGGTTCACTGACTGCCATCTCAACTCCCCCGCGCAGTGCCACAACCTCCGAGACAAAATTATAGGCATCGTCGGACTGGGAAACATCGGCCAGAAGGTAGCCAAGACGTGCCATTTTGGCTTTGAGATGAAAGTTCACTACTTTGACATTGAGCGCAAAGTGCATGGGGTCGAGGCCCAAGTAAGCGCTACGTATCACGACTCATTGCCGAGCCTGCTCGCGGTTGCAGACTGTGTCATACTGTGCGTGCCGGCTTCCTTGGGCGGCAATTTCATCATTGACGCGCCCTCGTTGCGGCATTTCCGCCAGGGAGGCCGGTTCGTGAACGTCGCAAGGGGAGCATTGGTCAACGAGGATGACCTGGTGGAAGCCTTGAAGTCGGGTACCCTAAGCTCGGTGGCTTTGGATGTCCATGCCAATGAACCGCATATTCATGCCGAGTTGCTCAGGTTTGCCCAAGAGGGCCGTGCCATGTTGACGTGCCATAATGGAGGCGGTACGGTGGAGACTCATGCGGGATTTGAGGAGTTGAGCATGCGGAATGTGCTGGCAGTTTTGGGAGGCAAACAGGCCTTATCAGCCGTCAACCTGGCACAGCTGAAGAGGTAAGGTTCTAGAAGGTGGCATCCTCGGCGCGCTCCGAAGGCCGCCGTCGCGCTGTACTGTACAGAATAATGCACCGAGACTGCAGTATGTTCATGTCTCGCATGCTATCTGCCTCCTGAAAGTCACTCAGAAACGCCTCTTTCTCATGTGCTCAATCAATTCGGGCCCGTATTGGATCATGGTAGACTGCCGCCCGCGTCCATGTTTTTTGGTTTCTTACGTACGAGACCTGCGCGGAGAATATTAGCCTCAAGCGTGCGGCCTGGCTGCGCCTCTAGTTGTTCATCCTTAGCCTTCTTCACGAGCTCGGCGCTGAGAGTGCTGACGCCGCTTCCCGCCTCATCGGACGTGTCTGCTCTTTTCCTCTTAACCAGACCGGATAGATTATTCACTGTGTCTGAGCCATCTGCAAGGTCCGCCGCCAATGTGGGCATTTCTCTCTTCCCAGTCACAACACAACCCCAATCGTTGCCGACACCCACTTCTTTGATCCATCGGTTCGAGCTGTTAATTGCTCTATCCAAGTTCGAAAAGTCCGAATGTAGCATGTACTCAGTAAGACGCCTGTATGTCGTCTCATTGACGATGCGCTCGCCTCGACCCTGGCTTGGCCAATAGTAGTAAGCAGTTCTGATGGGAATTCTAAGCAGATAATTTCGTTGCTCAGGCCTTGGGCTTTTGGCTGTCGAGGCCGGATAGGTCCTCGTAACTTGATCTTCTTCTTTTTTGACTTGAGCCTTTTGCTGCCCGGCTTGACAGCGTTGTCCGACTTGGAAGGGAATAGTTTACGAGGTGTTGTGTTTGGGGCAGTGACAAGCAGGGATGTATTAGTGTGCCTTGTGGGATCTTCCGGAGTCGTGCTTTTCTTGCTCTCGCCCTCGGTTTGCTCATTGGATTTGCCTGCTTCTTCTGTCATATCATCAAATACGACCCAGATGAATCCAGTCATCCTCCCACTGGAGCATTCTTGACGGTATGCCATCATCTCCCAGAACACATCAAGCGTCTTGACACTCTTCCAACTACCAGTTTTCTTCATAGACCCAGAATTGCCGGCTTCATCGTCTAGCTCATCCCGGAAACGAGATTTGGGATCATCGGGAAATCGAGGAATCAGGCATCGCGGCGGCACCCAGTCGAATTCGCGGCAGTAATGTGAGATCTTTTCCAACGGGTGGGTCAAAGACCATAATGAAGAGGCTGTTGCTGTGCGTGGAATGAATGTGCGGGTTTCATGTGTGTCCAAACCTGGTATCACCAAGTACCCCTTGACACTCCCCCACGGAAGGCCAGTTCCTGAAGGCGGCGATCTGATGAGGGCATCTAGGACACGGCACCACCATTTTACGAGCCCTCGGTCATCCAAGACATGTTTTCCGCCGTGATCGACACTTCCCGGGAAAAGATATTGCCCTTGCGAACGGGCAAACAAGCTGATGACGAATTGGACCCCGGGCCGTCTGCGATGCTCAACTAGATGTTGGATAAAGGCGGCACAAACTTCGCGGATCGGGCTTGCTGTGCCTTTCGGTAGGTTCAATAAATGTAGATAACCGGTCGAGTCTGCTTTGGAGACGAATAACGTCGTGGCATGTGCCGTTGTGTAAATAAAGATCTCGACACCAAAAATCATGACCTTTTTGCTACTGTGCGGGTCAGGTTGACCAGAGCTAGCGTTTTCAGAAGACGACTGCGTATTTGACTGAATATCAATTGACACAGCTAGGAGATGATTTTCGCAGTACGTTTTGTCGGGCCGCTCGTTTGGCGGTGCAGAGTACAGCGCATCAGTCTTTCGGGGCGGCGTGGAGACATGGTAGAGGCCGAAAGGGACGTCTTTTGGAAGGACGGCGGCCAGTCGGTTTGCCAAGGACTCATCAACTTGACTATCGCCAACAGGTGATTCCATGGCAGAAAAACCGACGTGAGATGAATCCAATTGATGGTGGGTTATGGCCACGCGATGGATCTGCGAATTGGTGTGATGCGCGTTTGCTGCAAGGCCCGATGACAGCAGAGACTTGGACGTGAACTTTGGGAAGGTGACAATAACCTGGCGACACATTACTGGTCTGGGTGGGGAAACGTGGCCCATTAAGAGGAAAGAACGTCAAGCACCGAAATCAAGGAACCCCAAGTCTTCGAGGTTCGCTTTGAACCAAACTACCTAAACATAAAGACGCAAAGTCTTGGAGATGTAATTGGCAACATGAGTTAGCGACCTCGTCTTCTTCCGACTTTGGTTTTGTGCGAGACTAACACGTCGACAAAAAAGCAGTGTACATTATCCATGCTAATAATGTCTTGCTTTATCCGCCGCGAGTGGACGAAGCTTGACGAACCACACTTGGTGCCACGTTGACTGTACACATGGTGCGTTCGCGATTGTTTTACATCTCGTGCGGCAGCCAGCCTGGAGAGTGGACAGTGGTAGAGTGCTCCATTGTTGGTCCAGGAGCTGGGAGAGTGCAGAATGATTGCCCCGTTGCTGGTTGGTTACGGCAGTAAGTCGTTTCTCGATGACAACCGTAATCCTACGCTTACCAACACGTTGGGGTTAACACTTTGTATCCAGGCCATCACATAGCCGCCAAGTTCAAACATGATGAGAGAAGCATTGTATTTCAGGCCAAGCTGAACCGCCGTCCCGCTGGCCAGAGTGCATGAAACTACAAGTGAGGAGTAGGGGAACGGATCTTGATACACCACGGTTGGCCTACCAATTGCTGAAACAGCCCTGGGAGCTTCTCAGCCTGGACGGGGTAAATCTGAGCACTAGTCTGGACTCTGGTGCTTCTAGTAACTAGTGTCAAACTTGGCCGCCCCTGACTAGTCTCGACTCCAGTGTCTCTAGTGCCAGACTTGGCCGTCCCTGAAACGAACAAACCTTGACCGCACTGCTGAAGATGCGCTCAACAAGCGCATACACTTCAAACATTGACCCACAAATCCCACCTAGTTCGGAGTGATTTCTGGTTCCAGTTGTTCTTCGCGAAACACGAAGCTATCGCCCGATCGTAGTCCCCGTCTTCACCACTCGGCGTCGTAGAGCGAGTTGCTTTCCCTCTGACGGCGAGGCTCAACTTCAGCTATAGCTTGTCAAGGTGGCTGCCACGATGTCACAGATGACTCGCATATCACAAATCTACACTACTTGTGGGATGACGAGCTGAAAAATCTGTATCAAGAAGTGGCACCCAAAACAAAACGGAGATTTTGACGAATATATAATGCCTTGATGCAGCCCCCCTCTCCAAACTATTCCCTCTGGTCTTCATCCCGCCTCATTGAATTCACTACAAGTCCTTAAAACACCTTTATCATAGCATTTCAGCAGATTGCTTTGTTGACCAAACGCTTTCTCTTCAAATCCATCAAAATGAAGTTCTCCGGGATCGTGTCTACCCTCACAGCCGCAGCTTGCCTGGTGCAAGCAACTCCCCTTGGAATGCAGGACAAGCGTCAGATCAACCTCCCGAGCCTCGGCTCATTACCCAACATCCTCCCGAATCTCGGTGCTGTTTCCGGCAATTTGCAGCAGGGATTTGGCTCCCTCCTTAATGGTGGTTTATCACTTCCCAACATGTCCGGACTGCTGAAGGGCATCGGTCTCGGCCGCAGAGACGAGGCCAACCATCTATAGATGGGGAACGCTGAAGAACTGGCCTGTGCCAAAGAAAACATTTGAACATACCTGTAAGTCGAACCTCATCTTCCTACGACTCAAGAATACTTCTAATGCGGGTTCAGAATAAATACTTGATTGTCATATTTCGTTAGATCACGTTGATGACGTTGACGATTCCTCTGGAGGATTTCACACCTTTGTTGTATTATAGATGATGAGTAATTTAATAATTTAAAACAAAATCAATCGTCTCATTTCGTGATTTAAGAGAAGGCCGCCCGAATACAAGAGGTCGCCAGCCCTTTAAGATGCTTGGAAAAAATTGGGCATTATTATGAAACAATGAGACGCACACCACAGAGTTTCATTGCACGAATATCATCGATAATTTCCCTAGCGCGAGGATAGCCAATCGTGACCGCATTACATCGGCGTAACTGAAATTCTCTTGTATAAACTCCTCGTCTGAGCCCAAACCTGCTCGAAGAGAGAAGAGAGGGAATTTAAAATTACCCCCGAGGCCGGTCTTACCGAGAACACTCTTGATTACCTTTCAGGCTGTGTTCTGAACATGCTAGTTGACGTCAAGGCATCGCTTCCTCGGTACCTGGAGACACTCGAACGCAGAACCCAGCTGTTGCGCTCGACTCATCATACGAGCCCTTTTCTTCTGGTACATCCAGTATTTTCGCAAGCCATTGTCCGACTGCGATGCGACTCCTGCAAGTCTTGGCACTGCACAGCGACTGTAGCTTTGAGGTGTATGCAAGAAGGATCTCCAAGCGCCATATCCAATAGCTCTATGAGCTAGCGAGTGACTATGGTGAGGCAGCAATTTCCAGGCGCTCATCGCGTTTGAGTCAAATTGTGTCTGGCATTGTAGAAGGTCCCATCTGTGGAAGAAAAGGCCCGTTGGCGCATCGAGAGACGCTGTACATGCAGCAAACATAACCTGTTGGTCTGGATACGGTATGTGCTGCATACCAGTTGCCCGTAGTTAGTTCGCTGAAGGTCATGGGATTCCCTTGAGGCCCAAGGTCGAGTCATACCAGATATACCGGATTCTTGGTTCCTTCGTATACAAGTGCAAAGTGTGCAGAACGCTGGTATAATGTCGACATTCCTGGTTGTGCCTCCAGCAGCAAAGCGGCCCCAAAACCAGTCGTCGATAATGATCAAACAAACGTCGTCTCGTCGCCTATGATTTGGCTGCATGGCCATATCCCCATAACGACTGATGATATATGCAGGTTCCCAGCCATTCTAGCCTTTAGTGTCAATGACGCGGCCGTTTGGTAATCGTCATGAGAAATACACCTGCCTTGTCTTTCTTTGACGTTGAAGAGGCCTTGAATGAGCAGCTCATACAAGCTGGAAGGGCAGGAAAGAACTATTGCCATGCCGTGAAACTCTTTTCCTTTGGATAAAGGCACAAGCTGAAAATAGTGCGTGCAACTATCAGGCAAGGCCGCCCTGTCTTGGTCTTCTCAGACAGCTTCAGAGTATACCTCTCACTGATCTCAGACGGACGAGACCGTTATAGCCAGCCCGTTCAGACGCACGCAAACAAAGATTTGGGGTGTCTTTTGCGCATAAGTGTTATATTGTTCGTCGATTGGGAAAGATGCGCATGCTTCCCGATGCCAGTTTTAGCCGGGACTTAGCCGGGGCCAAGAATTCAACGCCGGGAAGAGCTGCATAATCGCATAGAAAAAAAAAAAAAAAAAAAAAAGCCGTGCGCTGTGCGCGTTCGCGAGACCCTGAGCATTTATTTTTCTTTTTTTTTTTTCCAACTCTTCTGTTCAGGGCCGTCTCCAATCAACGAGGCCGGCCATCCATTGCAGTGGGGCCTCAACCTCTTGCAGCCAACCACGGCACCGCATTATATGAATTTCGGCCCCCCCACAGCCATTCTAGCTTTTGTTGAGTTTGAAATTCAGTCAGACCACCCACCATTGCTGGAATTCCCATGAGGGAGGGACAATCCGGCTACATCGCACTTTCGTTTCCCTCTTTTTGTTCTATCCTTTGACTAGGGAAAACTTTATATACAAGGAAGGTATGCATCGAATGTATTGCACAAGCACAGGCTGATTGGCTTTCTCGATGTGAGAACAAAAAAAAAAAAAAAAAGCCGAGACCACAAACGCTGCCACCAAGCCCGCGAAACGACGGCTTGGTTGACGGTGGCTCAGTCATTGCCCGCCCACTCTCGTGTCCATCATGACCATGACACCTAATTCTTCGCAAAGTGCGCACTTGCTGATTTGAATGGGACGCCCAGTACCAGCCATGGCCATGGAAAGCAGCCCGCAAACCTCATCGGATGCGCTATCCGAGGGCAGACGTATCTACCTGGGTGGGTTGGACCGCGCGCTGACCCTCATGATATAGCGTGTAGCCTGGCCGTCCGTCAAACACTACTAACCAACCTTGAGCTCTATAGGCAACCTCCTTTACACTGCAGAGGTCCAGGAGATTGAGGAGGAACTCAGAGCAAATGGGTTTGAGGACTTTGAAGCCATTCAGATCTCCATCGACCCTGCCTCTGGGCGCAATCCGGGCTATTGCTTCGTCGACTTTGTCAGTCGCGAGGGCGCTGAGCGTGCTCTGGAGTCTCTGAATGCCACGATTGGCGGCCGAAATTTAAAAGTCGGCCCTTGCAAGCCGAAGCATAATCGCACTAACGCCCGCTGGGGCAATGACAACCGCTCCCAAAGCTTCCAGCGATGGGGAGACGATGGAGCTGGCCCTAGACATGGCGGTAACAACGGCAACAGTTATGGACAGCGCTCGTCGTCCAGCTATGCCGAGGAGTCTGCTGGCGAGGAATATGCCAAGCGAGTATACGTCGGTGGGCTGGGCCCTTCGGTGGAGCAGGCTCTGGACAGCGCCGAAGTGAGGGAGCTGTTCAGTGATTTCAATCCGTATGTCACAAATATAAGCCCTAATCTTCCTAATTACGAGGGGACTGTCAAAGGCTGATATCAATGTAGCATCAGTATCAGCAACCGCATCAAGCCCCACGAAAGCACATCTGCCTTCCCGGGTAATCACCACTATTGCTTCGTCGAGTTCAGCACCAGAGAGGAGGCGCAGTCCGCCATTGATACTCTCAATGGCAAAGAAACCGAGTCAGGTCCGATAAAGGTCTCACTGGCGAAGCCGTCCCCGAACAAGCAGCGCGACCAGCGTTCATCCCCGTACAACAACCGGTACGGAGGAGACCGCTCGCGTCGTGGCATGAGGGATCAAGACGGCCCTCAGGTTGATGTATCACCGATTGGAAGCAGGAGCTTGGCGTCAGGCAACTGGCGTCGTAGATTCGATTAAGTAATGAGGAAGGAAAGTCATGTGTCAATTCTTCAAAAGCATACGTTAGCGTCCATTTGCCGGATAAACGAAACGGGTATCATTCAGGGAATTCTTCTAGAACCACACAAAAGTTATGGTCCATTTCCCCCCCCCCCCTCCCCCACAGCCTTTATTCTTTGACGGCTCGCTTCTGGAAATTTCGCTGACATCATAGTTTGTTGTTTTGATTCTGAAGCAGAACGGCAAGATGATGCTCCTCAAGTGGCCAAAGTTTGCTGACGCTTACGCTGCAATTGCTGCCGGGGCTGCCAGCGTGGAAGTTAAGGTCATGGCCACTTACTTGCTAGATCAAGAGGATTGTTGTGCTATAATGCTCGGATACTGAACGTTACTTAGACACACGCTTAGACACACGCTTTGATACACAAAATGATGGGTTGTGGGTTCAAAACCAGCACGTCGTGTCATGTTGAATTCACTTGTTGTCCAATGAACGACAGCAGACTACCAAGTGTGCTACTTACACTTGCATCTCGCCTAAATGATGATCCAGTAACGTCACCCTAGCGAATTCCTGGGCCCTGAACAGAAAACGTACCACTTTGCTGGAATAGGACCGGCAATCCGTAAAAGAGTTGAGCTATAGTTTTTCCGGACTAGATATGATAGCCGTGGACAGCTATACGCATGACTTGGGGTGCACCGAGCCTAGGAATCTCCGTGGCGTCTGTAGATAGGAACAGTATGACCGGGCTCTATTTGCAAGCAAGTCCAAGGCTTCGTCAGTGACATGACAGGAGATGAATCCACCATCTTTACGTTCTAGAACACACTGAAAGCCCTCGGTCGGCTTGCCCGGGCTTCGGCGCTATGCCGCTTTAGGAAAACCGCAGATCAGGCTAAATAGAAGCATAATCATAATCCAAGCCACCATGCTCTCTGCATTCATTACGTTTTTCGAGAACAGAAATAGCGGCCCGTGATGGATGCCGCACCGGAAATCTTGTAATGCCGACGATTCGGGGAAGAATTATCTACCGAGTAGTTCACCAAGCCCCCATTGCGTTGCCGTTCGACCCTGGCGCAGCGGTAAATGAAGGTTCGCGACCCGAGAAACAAGAGCAGAAGACAACGGCGCTCGCTCCAGGACCAAAGACCCCATTGTCAATGCGTCCCATTTCGCTCAAAGGAAGTTGACGCAACGAGCCCGAGTCAACCCCAACCCACGTGCAATGACGAGAAGCTAAACGCAAAACAATCCGATTTGAACGGTGCCCCCTGGGGATTGCATCATCACAAGTCCGTGCTACTGTGTAATTTTAACCCCTGCATGTGAAACCCCGAAGCAGTTTACAAGAAAGTCTCGAATGATTTTACAAAGCTACTTGTAGGGGGTGCTTTAGGCCAGTTAGATAATAGATCAGGAATAGATGAGACGTAAAGTAGGGATATAAGGTATTTTATTTTGTACGTATATTACATAGAAAGATAAGTCTCTGCAGAGTGTTCCGCTTCGTGCAGCAGAGCCCAAGTGTTGTTGTATTGTCTTTACACTTGAGTTGTAGTATTGTAGGCCCCCTCCTGCCCCGGACAGGACACATACAGGACATGGTAGTATGGACCGTTCTGACTATAACCAGGACTATTATAGTTGCCATTGTCATTCTGAGGCTACCCAAACACCACTGACTGTCCCATCCCCTTGGGCACAGGCGTCAACATTAAAGTTTATCTCATAGCCAGCTTTACACCAGACCACTTCTTGATGTGCCACGCATTCAATTATAACCGCCCTATCTTGCAATCCAGCTTTATAGTAAAATTCCCCAGTATCTAAGTGATGCAAAATGGTACCACCGCCACAAGAGTATAAACTATTCTTGCCTAGAGTGCACTTTCTACTTTCGTGATAAGTCCCGTAATTTCCGTGGTTTATGCAACCGCGGTTTAAGCCGGCAAAGACTGTAGTGGCTAGGATTGATAAAACGAGATAGATCTGCATCTTTCGCATCTAGTAGTTCTAAACAACAAATAAATTTATTTTTTTAAAGTCAATAATAAAGCTTTAATATGTCTTTTATAAGGAGTAAGGATACTTGCCTGTAGTTGGTGTCTGAGAGCAATTATAAGGCTTTGTAACGAACTGGCCTCGTGGCTACTGCGAGTGAGCGTTGGAAGAGTAACTATGTTTGTAGGGAAAGAAGGAAAGATAGAAAGAAAAAGAAAAGCACTCCTCTTCTCTCTCACTACTTATATACCTCTAGTTCCCTCCTACCTACTTCCGAAGAGTCTCTAGGTAGGGTCCAAGCAGGAAACCGAGGTTACTACGGTTTAGGTCCGTGCGTGCCCCAGTTAGGCTCCAGAGAGTCTCTTGTTCCTCCTGTCAGGTCCAGCGCGGGCTTCATCCTAAGCCAGTGACAGGCATTAGAAACAAAGTAGAGAGCTGGTAGTAGTCTAAACAATACAAACTAGGAGTGATTTTACAAATCTAATATAGGGTTGCTTTAGGCTAATTAGATGATGGGTTAGGAATATGCAAAACGCAGAGTAGTGTTATGGGCTGGCCTAACGGAGTTTGCAAATTAGCGCACAATAAAGACGGTAATATTATTATGGAGTAAGAGAAAGAGAATCCTAGTCTTCTCCCTATTATCTTCCGGACTATATTCACTAATTAGTCTATTCCCCTCTTATACTTATCTATAGCAACTCCGATGAGGTACTATAACTCCACCGTGATGTCTTCGTGACTCTGACATGGGCTATAGCTCAAGCTCTTTATAAGTAGAGATGGAAAGTACTTTATTATATATATAAATTACATTGAAAAAATAAGTCTTTATAGTGCAGTACTTATACTCTATATATCCCTCTATGTACCCCTTTAATAGTAAGTACTAATCTAGTATAGATAGACTTATTTAACCGTTAAAGAGCGACCCAACTAGTAGAGAAAAGTAGGGCTTGTAGATTTATATAATCACTCAGGGTTGTATTGTACTTGTTCGCCCCGGCACCTAGTGTGACTTTAATGTAGAGCGAAAAGGGGGAGAAGCGTTGACGCGTCACCTTTCAACGAAAGACGATTTCTGTTTTATTATTATTATTTTTTTTTTTACTGAACTTTTGCGCTTTCGCTTGCACTTAGGTAGCGACGCAAGAACGGCCTAAAAACACTAAAAAAAAGACTTAATTAATTTATTACTCTTCCTTTAATTCTACTTTAATAGTATATTGCTTCTAAAGTATAAGCATAAAAGAAGCAGTACTAATAGTTATAAATAAAGAAAAAAGAAAGCTTACTTAAAGTATTTATTACCTTTAAGTAAGTAAAAAAGCTTTAATACTATAGACTTAAACTATACTTATAGCTACTAAAAAGCAAGAATAAATCCTAAATTACTTATAAGAAGTACTTAATTAACTTACTAGCTTAGTTTTAGTAATAGTTCTAAATAATATATATAGTATGTAACGGACTAGCCTTACAGCAACTGCAAGTAAGCGTCTAAGAAAATAGTAACTATATTTATAAAAAGAGAAGGTTCTCTTTATTTCTAAGGCTTCTTTACTTATTCTTTTATACTTTTACTTTAAGCTTTAAGTAAGTTCTAGCTAAAAGCTAATTAAATATTCTTTAAACCTTTAATAGCTTTATTATTCATTTTTTTTTTAAATATTTATTCCTTTCTTTATTCTTTTTTTTACTCTTTTTTATTTAGCTTATAATAGAACTATACTATAACTATAATGTATTTATAATGCATTTGTTATATATTTATATTAAGTTTAACTATAACTATTATTTCTAAAATATAGCTAGTTATATATTATTCTAGCTTTAACCTTAGTACCTATGCCTTTCTATGCCTTGTCCTTAGGTTCAGGCAAAGCCTGAGACCGTAACAAGTATAGTATATAAAGTAGCTATAGTAGTAAAGAAGTATAGCTATACTAAAGCTACTATAACTTTAACTAATATACTTATAACTAGTAATATTAAATAAACTA
>JFZS01000033.1:0-131424 GCA_000709145.1 Balansia obtecta B249
CCTGGGGTCACCTGGCCCCCCCCCCTCGCTTGAACTTGCATAGGTTTTTTTTTTTTTTTTTTTTTTTTTTTTTTTTTTTCCTAAACGTAGTCGACTCCATTAGGTGCTATGCAGCAGCAGCCGTGAAGGGGGAGGGAGGAGGGGCGTCCAAGTCATCCAACAGATTTTTTGTGCCGACCAACGCTGACGCCTGCTTGCCTTGTTCTCGCGGTCGCTGCCAGCAAAGTCCGGTCTCTGCGAGGGGCCAGAGAGCTTAGCATTCCTGCACCATCTCGATGCGGTGCTACCTTGTTGGGGAACAGGTGATCTGGCCCGCCGTTACAACCTTCCTCGCCTCCCCCTCTCCCTCTCCAGCCAGTTCTTCAGCCAGTAACCTCCGTGCCCATCGTCGACAAGAGGCGCGGCGTACGTCATTTTCGTAATGTGAGATATAATGAATCAAATCAATGGCAGCAAAGAACTGATGAATGAATCGTGATCGTGATCCAGGTTGCGCACCACTACCTAGCCTGGGGCTGAAAGGATTCCCTTCATCAAAACAGGCTTCCGAGTGAATGGAGACGAGGGCCAACGCCTGATCAATCGGCAATTAATATTACATGCCTCCCGTTGCAGATTGGACGATCCCAGGCTGCCGCCCCGCACGAACAACTTGATTCTGATATTAAGCGACACACCAAGTTATTTCTCGTCACGTCATTCGCGTCGGTGCCCCTTCCATCATCAGGTTGACACCATGCCATCGCACCTAGAAAAATCCACGACGCACGTTTGCACTGTGCCGAAAAGTCTAATATGACGAGGTGACCCTGGCTAATACTTTGTCAATGCTTTGCTTTCACTACCTCATACCTGGGTAAGGTACGTACGTACGTACGTACCAGCCGTAAGAACAACAGCCATCTCCACCCCTTAGGCTCAACCCAACCATTCCAAGCTTGTGTTAGGGGCGAAGAGAGAAAAAGGGGAAAACAAGACCACCGCATTACCCCAGATTTTGATTGCTCTTCGTCTGGCGCCTCACACGTGCACAAGTCTCAAGCTAGCTGCCGTCTCTCTTTGTCTAATAATGAGGCGGTTGGTGAACTATGTGTGCGGCCATCTCGGCGCTCTGTGCCCTCACCACCTTTCAGGCATGGATGGTCCTGCCAGACTCGTGCGGGATAGTCTGGATAAAGTCAAGCATGGCCATCCGCCAATAAGAAATTCTCCTCAAACATTCTTCTGAGACAATCATAGAGTTACACAGGTGTACCGGTTTGTGTGCTAATCTACTGTCTAGGCAGGCAATTGCCCAGGTGAAAGACGTCAAAGAAGAGAACAGGACAGTAGGAAGGGTATCTTGCAAGTTGAAACCATCATCCGGCCATATATCTCAGTCAGCCATAATGTGCCCCCCCCTCCCCCCGGTATTTTTTTTTTTAAAAAAAAACCCGAACCAGCTAGCCACCTTCCTTGACTCTGCAAAAGGGCTCGACTGTAACCACAAGAACAATCTACGACGCCCCCTTTTGTTGCTTCAACTTCTCCTCAAACTTTTCAAACTCCTGTAAAGCAATCTCCTCCTCTTGGTCAAGAACCTGATGAACACCCTGAACTTCTTCAATCTGGACGGACGGAATGTTAATACAAAATAATGTCAATGACTCACGTGCAGAGGAACTTGGCGGGGACAGAGCGTAGAACATGCGGAGAAAAGTAAAACTTACGTAGTGCATGAGCATGCCCTCGATGCCGTTCTTCAGCGTGACCGTACTGGAGTCGCAGGTTCTGCAGGCCCCTCGAAGCTTCAGCTTGACATAGCCGCCCTCGAAGCCTCGGAATTCAATATCACCACCGTCCTCCTGTATAGCAGGCCTGATCCTAGTCTCGAGAAGCTCCTTGATCATGCCGACGACGTCGCTGTCGTTCTCGTTGTACGCCAGACTGTCCTCCTCGACCTGCGCCTCGCCCTCCTTCCGCTCCGCCACGTTGACAATCTTCTCGCCCGAGGTGATTGCCTCGGTGATGAGGGCGAAGATCTCGGGCCGGACATGCGCCCAGTTCGCATCGCCCGCCTTGGTGACGGTGATGAAGTCTGCGCCGTAAAACACCGACGTGACTCCGTCGATGTTCATGAGCCTGGCCGCAAGCGGGGATGGATACGGCGGAGAGATGGTCGACCGGGGGCTCATGTACTCGATGAACGGCGTGCCGACCTCTTCGGGGATGACCCGATGGTTCGGCAGGAACTTTAGCGCATCGGCGTTGGGCGTGTTCTCGGTCTGTATGAATATGCTCCTCCGACTGCCCGCCCCGATGACCGAGGTGGGCAGGGCAAGACTTGGGCGCCGAGCAGCGCCGATGCGCGGACTGAGGCTCGAAAGGTTGCGTTTCTTGCTGCGCTGCGTGCTGCTCGGTTGGCGAGCCCAGTGTGATTGGCACCGAGCCGGTCTCGCTCGGAGCAGCGTACGGGACAAGCAGCTCCTCGTCGCCGAGGAAGAGTGTGTGGCCATGTCGATGCCTCCCCCGTTTCGACGTGGGCGAAACAGCTGTTGTTGGAATCGTGGCGGTGAGCAACTAAGTAGTTGTATCTGAAGAGAGTCAAGGTCGATGCCTTCTTCAGAAGTGCGTGACCCAATGGCAGCACGCGGGCAACAGCTATTAGTAATCGGTGAGCCGTGACGCAATATCAGCCTCCAGCCTAGGGTGGTGAGCCCAAAAAAAAAAAAAAAAAAAAAAAAAAAAAAAAGTAAATTAAAGTAGCGGAACGACTTCCGTATAGTATTCTCTGGCATTTTGGCATTCAGACGCAACTCGACCCACACACCACCCGTTTGATGAAACTCGAATCTTTTCTTGCTTACCTACCCGCTCCGATATCACGACCAAGACAATTTCCACCGGCAGCAGAATCCCAGAAAGCAAAAAGCCACCAGGAGTGGAAAAAAAAAAAAAGCAAAACAAACAAGTCTTCCGAGATGGAACAAGAACAGACTGCAGCCCCCCAGACCAACAATCTGCAGGCCAGCTCGGAAGCACAGCAAGCGTCTCAGCCTGGCACAAAGGCCTCTGCCCTCTGCGGCGTGTGCGGACAGGCGCAGTCGAAATACAAATGCCCAAGATGCTATCTGCCCTAGTACGTGCCTTTGATCGAGCAACACTCTACGAGTTTTGTTTTCCCTGAAGCGGTGCTGCGGTGCTGGAAACCCACAAGAAGAAGAAAAATTCCCTCCTTTTTACTACCCGGTAGAACCGCAATTGACTCCCCTTCAAAGCTGCTCCGTAACGTGCAACAAGGTCCATAAGGAGAACCACCCGGCAGACGAACCGAGACCGGCTCCGGAGCCAGAAGCACCGGCTTCTCCGAGCGGCAGCAAGGCGAAACCGCCTCCGTTTGACCCCTCGAATCCCTTCCGCGCGCTCGATACGTCGGACAAGCTGCAGTATTTGTTTCGCAAGTATCCGAGACTAGCCGAGCAGTTGCTAGCCATCTATGCGGCAACACAGCCGCCGGAAGAAGCATCGGACAAGAGGATCCCCGCCTCCCTGATGCGAGGCGTCTCAAAAAAAGACGCATGGAACCACGATATTGGCATCAAGAGGGGCAAGGAAGCACTGCGCCGGGCTCGGAAGGCTGACGGCGAGGAGGGCGATGCCATCCGAGAGTATTCAGAGCTCGTGCTGCATCTGATAAATAGCCAGGATGCAAACGGGCAAGCAACAACCGCGCTGCAGCAGCAGTTGGCTCAAGAAGATAGCAAGTTAATTGAGCGATTGATGGCGCAGGAAAGACGATGAAAAGATGATCAAGTCGTGGCTGCTACCGCAGTGGAGCAAAGAAGCAACATGTTCTGCATTCTACGATTAATTGTATTGTAGTGTACTAACTAAGCGCTATTACTTGACCCCAGCAAGGGGTCATATGAATATCAAGCCTGGCTCATTCCATGCCATTGCTTCAAGGGGTATGCTTTCTCTCTTATTCTATGCCAATGATTCATGTGGATATTATAGCTGACCGTTTAAAACGCGAAAAGAAGCCACTAAGCGGGGATTTGGGCGGGATATCGTGTGCGGCCGTCTCCCCTGGCGGCGTCGGCAGCTTGTCATCTTTGCTGTGCCTGCCAAAGCTTCCCAGTCGGCCTCTCAATTTCCATCTGGTATCGGGCTTTCGTAACTCATAGTGCGGGAAGCTTGGTTGAGTGGCTGCATTAGCTGTTGCTAGCTCGTCGCTCTGAGTCCAGTCGACTCGATGTTCATCCGGATTACCGAATGGCTCGGCAAGATGCGTTTCGAAGCGTCCCAATAGGTTTCCGGTACTCATTCTCCTAGTGTTTTTCGCGCCGTCTCCTGCGCTTTCGCCATGTTGCGCTTTGTTTTGCAGGGAGTCACGTAGCCCAGGATGTTGTGGACTCATGTCTGGATCGCATGTGCTGGGAAAGGTTGGCTCATTGGCGGAATTGCGTTCATGGTGGTGCTCGCACATACTCTGAGCCCTTCTCAAAGACATGGTCGTCTCACCAGGAGCGGCGTCGGAAACGTTTCCCTCTGTGACGCGGCTTGTATTTGAACCGTCGAGGTGTAACTTGATCACCTGCTTGAACAGCGTATGTATAGGGCTTTTCTCGGCGTGTTTCTCAACAGTCGTTGTTCGGACGAACTGAGAGGCAGCCACTTGAGGTATATGTCGATATCCAGCCTTGGTCTCGTGCTCACCTTGACCAGCCCGTGCACTTGATGCATCCGATTTTTTGGGCCCTTGGTGGTTTGACCTCTCTCCGGATAATGCATCCTGATGAGGCCATGTCCGGTCAGACTTGGTAGCAGGTCCATCTTGTTCAGGATCGATGCGGCCTACACCATCACGAAGCTTTGGATGGTGGCTTCGGTTCGGATGACTTTTAAGATGTTGCCTCGACTTGCTTGCTTCGGCTCTCGCACGTTTCCTTCGGTCTGATTGTGCTTTCTGCTCTGCAAGGACAAGGCAGAGCCGTCTTGACAACTCCTGGGGATCTACTGGTTGAGACTGTGCCGGTCGTGATGGCTGCTTGGAAGGTCCCGTTACGCCCCCTTGTTTGGCCATGACAGGCATCTGGTGCTGAGTTGGATAATTCATACTGACTAGCATCCTGACAGCAGGTTTTCGGGACAACAAGGTGCTGCAAAGTGATGTCTAGATCGGACATGTATGAATAGATTTGGGTAGAAGTGTGCGGGGAAGGAAATGAAGGGGGAATTGAAAAATGAAAGTGAAATGGAATGAAGAGTAGAGATGATTATGGGAAGGCCAAAGCGGAAGCCGACTGGAAGCAAGAAGACATGCGTGAAAGAGTCCTTTGCACACACGTACGAGCGTGACGCAGATGTGTGTGAGGGAGGGGTGGACCAACTCGACGATGGAAATAGCCGAGTGACATGGAGGAGCTTGGTTGTCGATGGTTGTCCAGTCGTCCAGACAAAGCTTGTCGATCGATCCAGTTCGCCCAATAAGTCTCCCTTACCTGAATGCATATGCAAGCTCGGCCTAGTTGTCCTGCGCTCAGACCAGTCAGGTGCAGCCGTAGCTGGCAGAAAGAGGCACCCAGTCGTCACTCCGCACGTCCGTCCTCGAAGTAGTTAGCTGGTGACGGGGGTGGGCGATGGGGGGGTGAAGGGGGGAGAGGGAAGGGGGAGGCTTTCTTTTTTTCCCCGAGGTCTCGTGTGCTTTGGATCACCAGATGCCAACATGGCGTTACAATGCTCACATGGCGCGCGGGAAAAGGGAGGGGTATACAGGATTGAAAAGCGTCACTTTTGGTGTTGAACGAACCAAGGCAGATACATACAGACGTACATGCCTGGTAACTGTAACTAGAAGCAAAGATGCAAAGATACAAGGGGCCGAGGAATCGACGACGATAAACATGGGGGCGGGGCTTGGTGGTGATGATGGCTACGGATTTCGATGCTCGGATAGCTGGACCATAATATTTCCGCAATCACATCGCTTTCTTTCTACGGGGAAGTCTGTCAATAGGCGGTGCTAATGCCGTACCGAAACCGAGTCTACGTGCAAAGTGCAACGTCGTCTGGGGGCAAGCCTGCAAAGGAGGCCGGCCGGTGAAGTGGGCAGGGGATCCCATGAGGACAATCACGCGACCAGGCGGGCAACGTATTCCACCAGGTACCAGGTACCGGGTACATCACGCGTCACGCCTCCCAGCTTAGCGCCAGTTTCCCCACGCCCGACGACGAAGCGATATCCCTTCAGGCCCATGTTAGCGCCTGCTAGGCTCATCTCCTTTCGTTGGCCGGCCCCGAGCCTGCTGTTGTATCGTGTTGTTTCCAGCCAGCTGACTCGAGCCTTTGCTCCGTACACAGTCCGAATGCCGAATGCCACGGGGCCAGCAGGTCACCTGACTCCACTTCTGCACGGCTAGCGGACGTCGAAATTGCTATAAAAATGCCGATGAAGCTTGCAGCTTGGAGCAGCCAAGTACCGTGTACAAGCCCGATGCCCGGTGGCTGAACGCCTAAAACGGACGACAGGGCATCGATTCGTCTCTTTTTTTTTTTGTGTGTGCGCGTGCCGGCAACATGCCGCCTGCGTACGCCGTTTTCCCAGCTTTTTCCTCCTCTTCTTACAAAGACGACCGCCTCCATCTCCCGCGACCAGTTCGATTCAAAATATCAGCAGCCATGTTGGAATAGCCCCTCTCGAACCCAACCCAACCCAACCCCTCCCCCCCCCCCGGCTCTTGGTAACCCTGATAAACAACAAAATCGCGGTCTGGGGAATCATTCAACGAGTCAGAAATCAATTTCACCTTCACCTTCGCAGGTGGAAAGACAGGTACCGTCTAATAAACCTGTTCTGATTGGTGCATCTTGCCTACCTCGGCCCAAGGGGGGCGCCAGCTGAGGGTTCTTGGTGCAAGCCACCATCGTCTGTACTCTGTACTCTTTGACACACAAACTCTCCACCGCGAAACAACTTCATACGACTGACTGCTTTGGATCTACACTCGAGGAGAAACATTGGAGACGGCTAGATGTCAAATACCAGGTCACTGTACACCCATCATGCTCTAGCAGCTCGGGGTGCTCCCCGGGATGGATCGATTTAGGGAGGGGGTTCGTCTACCTGGCAATTGTTGCGACAAATCCCAGAGAAAGAAAGAAAGAAATACGCCGGCAGTGGGTTCTCATTTCCACTCGGCGCCTCGCGGCGTCCAACTGCGAATTGCCAGCTGCGGAGAGGAAATCGGTGCCTGGGGTGCTGCAGAGTAAGCACCTTGTCTCAACCCGCTGCAGGAGTTTACGCCTCGCGCGCTTACCGTCACATCAGCATTGTTTTGTTGCAGCTCCATTCTTGACATCTTTATTGCCCGTCAATGCATTGGCTTTTCCTACCCTCTCCAGATTATTTGTTCTCTTTCTCTTTCCGACCATCCCGGTTCCAAACGGATGTACTCCGTATCTCATCCCCAACTAAACTTCCTTCCCATCTGTGGCACCTTCAATATAGAAACATGGAACCTGGCTTCACAGATGCCTGCTCGAGGTGCTACCGGTCTGTCTCAGCCGTCAAACTTACATACGGAGTACATGCCTGCCTGGCTGTCCTATTTTTGTGATCAGGCGCTTGTCTGACAACCTGCAAGCATTGCCTGATACCTGCATGTGGCTTGGCTTTCTGTCCTCTGCGTTGTCCTCAACAAGAAAGCGACAGGAGGTTTTTTTTTTCTTTCCTCGCGGCACGTCTGGTTGTGGCGCGAGTTGTGCGACTTTGTTCCTTGCTTTTCCTTCTCTCTTCTCTTCTCTCTTCGCCGGGTATGCTCCGTGGCCGGTCTCATTGGGTGACTGAAGAGAACACAACGTCCCCGAGTTGCATGTCATTTCCCTCGGCCGGCATGTAACAGGTCACAGTTCATAGTGGAGTTGTTGCTGGTGTACGGCATATGTTTCATGCGCAGGCGTCCAATTCGGATGTCAGTGACAACCTGACCGGCCTATATCGGAGGGGGTTTTTTTTTTTTTCAAAAAAAAAACACTTGGTCCGTACCGTTACAACTCTTGTCACAACGGGGGCGTGATATGTTGTGTTTCAGAAGATGACATCGGAGTGCTGTTGTTCGATACTCTGCAGAGTACGGAGCAGTCTAGGCAAATTGCCATCTGCATACCACTCTTGTACGTTACTCCGTAGTCACCCCTGAATCTCTTCCCCTCAGTCTCGTTTATATATTTCTTTTCGGCAGTCCTTACTCCACTTACTCTATTTCTCCTCAATTCGGTGGCGGGGACCCAAAACAAGTTGTCTCCATGTCGTCGCTCATGGCGTACACATTACACGTTGTGGATAGCCAGCCTCCTTGGGCTTGGTCAAGCATTGCAAGCTTGAGGCATATCAAGCTCGGTACCCCAAGTCACACACACAATTCCACCATCCCACCTACGCTGTCAGTGTTGCTGACAATTCTGACGTCTTCTACTACTCCAAGATCGACGGGCCACAGAGGTCCAGGTCCCTTTGAGATATGATCGGCATGTATTGCGGACCAGCACGAAGCCAAACCGCAATACGGCAACTGAATCGCCTTTCTCGTTCAAGGGGATGGGGTAGAGGAAGCTGGCCCAAAGGTTTGAATCCGGCAGATCATGTTTTCTGCTGCCCCCCTCCGCCTTCTCCCGCCAAGCACGGAGTGCAACTCCATGTTAATTCTTAACTCATCCACATCGGCACCAGCAACGCTAGAATCATTGGTGTGTTTTACGCCTTGGCTGCAGCAGAGCGAACCGGCGAACTGGTGAACCAACGTCATTCCTTTGGCAGGTCGCTGGACGATGTGAAACACCTCTGCACACTTGTCGTATCTCTTCAGAGACGCCGAGGCCCAGGTGAGACTGTGATCAAGGCCCGATCCAGTCCAACACATGACGATATAAGATGCTTCTTCTACAGTACTATTCTATGCTCCCATACCAGCACGCTGGTGCTAATCGTATTCAGGGTGCTTTTCCTCGGCCTCTTTCCTCTTGCGTACTTGGCATCACCTCTACGGCTTGATTGTGACCGCAACCTCCGTGACCGGCTCTATGACATCACGGGATGGTGCTGCTGCTGATAGGAGAGGTGCTTTGTATACACAGTTCTTACTGTCACATGTACCTTCTATTGGTATAACCACTTCGCTATACAAGTGGTGGCCACAATCAAGCCATAGATGTGGCACCAAGTACACAAAAGAAGGAGGCCGGGTGAAAGCACCCTCGGGTCCTTGGGCATACCAGGCGCAGTGAAAGCTGTTAAAGCTGAGCCTGCTGCATCTTTCGTCAGTCTTGGTATTCATCAGCGGCTGGGACAGCAGTTGATGGGACAGGGAAGGCCGCGCGTAGTAATGGTATATTCTCTGTGCTGTAGGCTATCCTGGCATGGTAGTTGCTACAGTCTACTACGGCACAAGTTCTACTACCTTTTTTTTTTCCCCGGTATATAAGGGTTCTTCATCGGGTAGATCCTTTGGCCACGTGCACTATAACACTTCACGAACTGCATCGACTGACATCTAGTCAAAATATGAAGGAGGCTAAGACCGAGACCAATGACGAACCGAAGAGCGTCCCAGCCGAGATGCTAGCAGCCGTCAAGACTCTTTGCTGGAGCCTTGATCAGGTCTTTTTAAGTTGATGCCTCCAAGTAATCAGGACGTTCCCCGTATCTTGGTTCAAGAGCCCACATTCTTCCCCTCTAGGCTTAGCTTAGCCACTGCTGCATATTTGCCAAGACAGGGTGCGCATCGCCGCAGCCCCACCAGTAGGATTGGTCAATCAGCCAATTGGCCAATCCGCGACCCCCAGTTTTTTCGCCCTGCTAAAGAAGAAATACCGGATTTTGGAAGCGACAGCCGGACGAGCGCTCCACTTTGCAATTTTTTCTTTTTTTTTTTTTTTTTTTAAACACACCTAAGGTGACTGATTGATTGATTGATTGATTGATTGATTTCGCTTTTGAAAAGTGATGAATGATTACAAAATCCTTTTCCTTAAGCTGCAGGAGGTGGAAAAAAAAAAAAAAACTCATTGGCAGTTTTCTCGTCGTCGTCATTTTAAGAGCAGCCCCGCACTTTTCTCGTCGCGGCGCTACTTTTCCACGTGTCAAGTAGCGGCGTTTCATGGTTCGGGAAGGGTTTCGCTTCATTCCTCGCTGACTCTTTTGCCTCTTGCGTCTCGTGGTGGTCCCCGATGGAAAATTAAAAGTGGACTGTGTGAAATTGGAGATGCTTCATTCATTCATTTTTGTGTAGGACCCGTCGTGGGCGGTCCGATTGTGCAGTTTAGCCCTCGACAACATTGATGGTTGAGTACGATACACACAATACACACCGAGTACCTGGGCATTATGGAGACGCGTGACTAGTGACTAAGTGACTGGTGACTGGTGACTGGTGACTGGTGACTTGTTACTTGCTTGCTGCGGCAGCGAAGGCGGCTCTTCATCTCGACTCGCATTTCAATCTTCCCCCCCATCTCTGCGCCCTCGCCACGCTCATACAACATCCAATTCGAGGCCAATTAATTGCTCGACGTTTTTCAGCGCGGCAACAGCCACGGCTTCGTGTAGTCAGTCAGTCATCCGTCTGGCCGACAACCGTTGGCCCTGCTGACCCGGCTCGCAGCCTTTCGTCTCATTAGCCTCACTCGAGCTCGGTTGGTCTCTGCCCTTCCCCATCACAGCCTCGGAGCGTTTCCATCTTCCATCCCATCTACTCGGCGGTAGCATGCCATTGTTGCGCCATCCACACCGTCCCCCCAGCTGTGCCTTGGAAGGCATCGACGGCTGCTCGCCAGCTGCAGTCCCCCACCTTACAGCCTTTCGCCCGGGCAAGCCTCAAAACGCCGACCATCACGAACCACGCAGCTTCTCATCAATTGAGCTTCGTATCCCTTGGTCACCAAATTGTCTTGACCAGGGCGTGGATTCGGATTCTGTCTGGTACGTGCTTCTTCCAGCCCTTCATCAGCTAGTCCGGCTGGCTGGCTGGCTGGCTCGTCGTCTCCAAACACCTTGCCCTGCCCGTAGACGTTGCAACAACATCTCGTGTCATCTGAGACATCACCACACTGCGTCCCCGTTGTGTCTAACCGTTTTGTCTCACGCTTCCCCCCCTTCTCCTGTCCTCTTCATGTGGCATCGGGGTCACTATCCTCGCGCCGATAGGCTGCGGCCGAGATGATGGCCTCCGCATGTTCTAACCGTCATCACAGAGGTAACAAGGGTCACAAGGCTACGCACAGCCCCATTTCGCTACCAAAAGGCTCATTTGTCGCCGGAAGCTCTACCACCGCTGCGACAAGCCAGACGGCCATTTCCACCATTCGCCGGCGACGTCGGTACACGGCTACGCGCAACTCGACCAAGACGAATACCCCTAAATCGGGAGCTCAAGGCTGTCACGACTCCCTCGTGGCCATTGTCGATCATCTTATTTCCCAGCATTTCCATCTTGCCAGCGACACCAACACAGGGCCTGAGGCGTCCGATGACAGTGTCAGGGTAAAGCCACAGGACGACAGCGATGATAACAACAAGACTCAGCGTTGGCCACGTCCCTGTCGAGAGTCGTTGACTATTGGACCTGCGCAGTACTGGGTAAGAAAAAAAAGATGTCAAGTATTCTGTCATGCGTATTGCCCTACCCGAGCGCGCCCTTACTCTGGCCCCTTGGCATGATGTTGTATCTGGGAATGTCAGACATTATTCTTCCTCATGGGCGAATGCCCTAGACAATTAGCTAACCCGTGTGTGGTTCCTGTTCTTGCAGTCGCATCCCGCCTCCACGATGGACAGTTACACCATTGCCATCATCGGTGCCAAAGACGTTGGCAAATCGACGTTTATTCAACGAGCTCTAAACTTGTCTCGCCCTCCCGTCACATGCGTGACCAGTCATCGCATCACGGTCGACCATGTGACGCACGCAGTCAATCTCCTCGAGCTGGACCTAGCATGGTTCGAGCTCGCCCCGTCTCAGCCCGTACAATGGCCGAAACAAATCAATGATACTGTCAAACCCCGAGTTGGCGCTGCTCTGGTTCTGTATGACGTTATGTCCAGAAAGTCGATTCACCAACTTCCACAAATGGTCGGTAGGTACAAGCTCTCTCTTCGATCTAGTCATCACCGCTGGGCGAGTCCGACCCGTTTTTGATGTGTCCGACGTTTATAGCTCAGAATGGAATGCCGGAATTTTGCAAAAAAAAAAAAAAAAAAAAAGGAAAGCAACATGATCAAACCAAAAATATGCGGATTGATTTTACTAACATGCCGGAATCATAGCTGCCCTTACCCTTGCGGGACTTCCTGTTGCATTGGTTTCTTGCAAATGCGACAATCCCCAAGCTGCCTGGAAAGTACATGCCGACGAGCTAGCTAAACATCGCTACTTCAAAACGTGCGCTGATGAGTACAAAACCTCGGCTCAAGATCCAGACGCCATACGAGGCTGTCTGCTTGGTGCCATACGTGCTGCCATTATGCATAGACGTGGTACGTCACACACACAAGCATAGGCTGTTTTCCAGAGCCATTATTAACCGTGCCGCGCGTCTTTAAATCATCTAGATGAGAATAACGTTGAGACGGTCTCCAGAAGACGGGCACAGTCTGCTGTTAACCTCGAAGCTCCAGAGTCGGCCGGCGGACGACCGTTGAGCCAGCACAGCAAGCACAGCCGAGCAAGCTCGGATTTTTCGGTCCTGCGGGCATTTGCAAACCAACCACAAGGCGACAGTCACAGAACGCAAGTCTCCAAAAGCCCCCGGTCAGGTAAGTCAGAGGCGTCTGTAGGTAAAAAGAAGTGCGAGTTTTGCCATCACTAGGATTCCGTTCTGACCATGACCTGCCACAGGTTTGCGCAACAATAAGCGCTCCGACGACTCTTGTCTCGAGGTTGATGAAATATCCGATTCCGAGTCCTACAACAAACACTCGGATGACATTCCGCTTCTTGAGCGCGGTGAAGACTCCGTTATGGAAAAGCCCAAAGTTACTGGTGTCACCTTTGAAGAGCTAGTGGATAGATTACTCGCGCCTCGACTCTCGAGAGCGGACAATAACTTTTCGGATATTTTCCTTTGTCTCTATCGCAAACTTGCTGCTCCAGGCGAGCTCTTCTCGGCAATACTAGTGCGGTTGGACAAGGTACGAGACGACAAAACCGCGCATCATCTGACAAAAACGGCGACGCAACTTCGAATAATCGAAGTTGTTGCCAATTGGGTTTCTCTATATCCGGGCGACTTTGCATGGCCCACCACAAGGCGCAACCTCGAAGACTTCATCACACATCTCTCGACAGAACCCATCTTCGCCATTGCCGCTCAACAAATGCGCCGCAATCTGCACCTGAACGTTATCGAAGACGACGATACTGGCTGGGCCAATTCGGACAATTCTCTGGACGACATCGCCAACAAGATTTTGTTCAAGGAGATGAATGAACTGTCCTCGGACGTCTGTGCTCTCCAGTTTGACGGGGAGTCTGAAATTACCGCTATTGGCTCTGGCCAGTCTTCTGTAGACAGAGGAAGTCGCATGGATGACGCATTCCAGTTCAACTCTTATGAGGAGTATGAGAGAGAGGCAGTGTTGTTGGAGCCCTCGGAGCATTTGCCGATGAACAAACTCCGGTATCGTATGTTCATGAACATCTCCGACGACGACATAGCCGAGGAGCTCACACGCATTGATTGGATAATGTTCTCCTCCATCCGGGTCCGTGATTTCGTCCGCCACGTGAGCTTGTCCGCGGCGCAAAAGGATAAATGCAAGAGCCTACAAAACGTCAATCGCATGATCAGCCATTTCAACCACATCGCAAAATGGGTAGCCAACATGATCTTACTGCGAGACAAAGCTAAGCACAGGGCACAAATGCTGGAAAAGTTCATGCTCATCGCACTGAAACTTCGCCAGCTGAACAATTACAACGGCCTGGCCGCTGTACTTGCGGGGATTAATGGGACCGCCATCCATCGGTTAGCCCAGACTCGTGCTCTCGTGCCAACAGAAGTGCAGAAACGGTTCGCAAGGCTCGTTATTCTGATGGGAACGCAGAAAAGCCATTTCGCGTACAGGCTAGCATGGGAGAATTCGCCTCTGCCGCGAATACCTTTCATACCCCTACACCGAAGGGATCTTGTTTCAGCAGAGGAAGGCAGCAAGACTTTTGTCGGGCCTAACAATGACCGCATTAACTGGAAGAAATTTGAAGTCCTGGGCGAGGTTCTGCTACCGATAATGAAGAGTCAAGGGACGCCTTATCCGACTTTAGGCAAGCATGACACGGCTAGGGACCTAATCTTGGGCTGTCGCATGCCTATGGATGATGAGGTATGTGCCCGATTTTATGGAATAGATGTCCTGAAAATGATGTAACAAAAAAAAGGATTTCTTCTAACAGCTTTGTTGCAGGAAATCTATCAACGAAGTGTCCAAGTGGAAAGTAGTTCAGGGCCTATAGAGCCAGGCAAGAAGAAGTTCCCCTGGTTTGCCATGTAAGCCCACGGGCTAGGAGTTTGGGGGAAAGTATGATGAGAGAGCGACAGTCATCGAGTTGGATATTTCGTTTGAATATAATTCGCACGGCCTCGGGGAGGTTATATGCTTTGCTAAGCTTCTTGTTTAATTTTACCATGTTGCATGTTCTTCTTCTTCTGCGCGTTGGGCATCAGATAGACTTTTATTTGAAAGCGACAAGACACGATGAGACTACTCTCAATCGTCAAGATAGATTTATTTAACCCTTAGATTTGTTTCAAGTTATTTGCTTTGATCTGTCTTCGCAGACGCTTGTGCCTCTGGCTGTCTCTTGTCTCCAATCGGTGCTGTTTTCGTAGCAGCGAGCATTAGCGGCGTTTTGGCTGCTGTGAGGCTCTGACTTGCTTGCTGACTCGCTCTTTCCTAAACAGACATCGATCACACCTTTTGTGAAGCATGGAAGGCGCGGCATTTCTGGACGAAGAAGCAAGAGTTGAAAGGAAAGAGCGAGTTCTGGCTTTATTCTCAATCTAGGATATATTTGGACTCCCTTTTTTTTTTTTTTTTCTGCCGTGAGAGCATGGTACTTACTGCCTGGCTTTCGTTAGCTGAGACGATGCCTCCATCCGCCATCTCCTTGCCGAGTTTCAGCATACAAGACAAGCACGAGAAAACAATCATGGCTTCAGGGGGAGTCTTCGAAATAAGTCTGCCTGACAGTTGCGGGCATATCGAATCGATCGCAGAGCTTGAGCACCTCGTGCAAAGCTCTCATGTGTGGATTGCGAGGCAAGGCTTGTGCCATCTCATTATTGACCTATCCATCGACGGTGCAGCAATTTCTGATATGGATTTACTACAGCACATGGAAGGTGTGATTATTGGGTGCGATGTTAGTGTGACGATTCCGCCTGCAACCAACCTTCTTGGCCGGAGTTGACATTATCTAGGTCTGGGAGCGATTGGAACTACGACTCGTGCCGGTTGCAGAACACCACGGCAAGCGTAGCAATCGGAGAACGTATTCTATACAGCACCCTGATCTGTCTTCTGCACTGGCGCCTCCAAGTGCTGCGCCGGTGGCTGTCTTTCGATCAGTCCTGTATTCAGTTGACATAGTTACGCGGCAACCTAGCGAGTGTCCCGCGAAGAAGAGAGCCCGTCGGACGGGCAAGATGCAAAGCAAGGGTCAGCGGAGAAGTACAAGAAGCGGAGGCGGACGTATTCGAGACGAACATGACGAATACAGCAGCCTGGTTCCTACTGATCGGGATGCTGTTGATAAGTTCTTGGCAGGCATGAACATGAATGTTGGCGCCGATTTATCTTCGGCAGCGAACATGAAGAAACGGAGGACAGACATGGTGGCTGATATTGCGCGCTCTTCCCACGTACAAGTTCTGTTTCACACGTGGTTGGAAAGTGTGTTATGTGGGAAAAGGCGTATTTCCAAGAGCGTAACTTGTGAGATTAGCAACGGTGCTCCTCCACTGTCGCACTTGGCTCCCGGAGTGTTTAACGTGCCATATCTCAAGGTATGGCTGCGGTTGTCTTTTGAACGGCGTAAGCTAACGTGGATTTCAGAATTTATCTGCAAAGAGAGAATTTATCTCGACTATTTCCACATCTCTAGCCCGAATGGTTGATGCAGAGTCACCCAGTCTTCGCAAAAAGGTGGAAGAGTTGGGACTATGTGCTCAGGACGCTCGTACGTTGAGCGGCAGAGAGCAGATTTCTCAAATACAAGGACGAATTGAGCTACACGTTTGGAGCATACTCACAGGCGGGCCGCCACAACTGAAGAAAGGAGCAAAGCCACGAACACGAGCCTCTTCTAAGTGACGACGTAATTTGAAGCACAGAATAAGTTCAATTTCTATAATTTTGTCCAACGCTACCGGAACAGGGACCCGGTTTTAAGTGATTGATGAGTCTAAAGAGAATCTGATTGTCGAAATCATGTAGTCGAGGCATCCATCAAGGGAGCACAGATATATGGTGTACAGTTATTAATAAGAAGGGGGGGACGCACACGCTGATTAGGAACGTGTAGATGTTAATTCCGTATTCCGGCCGATGCCAAAGACTCGATAGGAAAAGGAAAGGTGCGCCATGTCAAGGCCAACAGACCAAAGGGTTTCCCGACCGGCAGATCCCAACAGGCCCATACAAGAGCATTCGATCCGCCAGGGAAGGAAGAGTTGGGGAGGGAGGCAATGGTAAGGTGCATGTGAGTGCGGTCAAATAGGCGCCGATTCTGCGTGACCGAGTGAGTAGTCGAGGCTTTTATCGCGCAAACTTGTTTCCGTCGTCCTGGGGCATCCTGCATTCTTCCCAGCAGAGCAGGCTTCTTGTCTCTTCTGCACGACCGAGAACTCAAGGCTTTATCGCGCAGATCTATTTCCGTCCCGGACCACCCTTGGCATTCTTCCCAGCAGGCTTCTTCTTCTTCCTCCTCTGCTCGGGCTTCAAGGTAGCAAAATGGATGTACCCGATGAGCAGACATTGCACTCCGAGGCCGAGGAGAACCATCAGCATATTGAAAAAGAGGTGTGGCTGGGAATTGAGGACGGCGACAGCTTCACGCGTCGCGCCAACTTTGCTCATCCAGTCGAAGTTGGCCATGGTTATTGTGATGTTTCTTTGGGGGGGGGGGGGTGAGGTGAGGGCAAAGGTGGAAGATTCGAAGGGTGCGTGCGCCAGGCACTGACTGTATTTTTGCACCAGGATTGAGAGAAGAGAAGCGTCCAGCGGCTTGTGATGAGGAACTTTTGAGTGAATGAATTGAGTTGAGGTGGCGGAGGTGGTTCATTGTATGGGCGACGGAGTATTACGTGCTTTTGGGCTTTTGGGCGAGGCCCACTGGATCGATCCTGAGACGAGCGTTTCATGGGTGCGGCAATGTGGTTTTGGGTTTTGATGGACACGGCAGGGTTATGCATAAGAAAGGGGCTCCCAGGCTCGAATTGCTTCTGAAACGAGGTTTTCCTGCCTCGAAGTGCACAGATCTGATTGCTTGTGTTTGGATTGACCTGATATCGTGGCTGTCAGTCACTGGACCGAGATGCATGAGATGATGATGATGATGATGATGATGACGATGGCTGAGATGACTGGACATCCGGTTCAGGACGATATGACAACTTGGGATTAGTCTGAGTAGGTGTAGACCATGAAGGCCTTCATTCGGGGCCCCCTTTCCTTTCCATCACAAACGACACAAAGGCTCTGCCTCCTACTCGACCTCGATACAAACGGAGGGCATTCTGGATTGTAGATTGTACCAACCACAGGCTAAGCCGTTTCAGTCCTGTGGCTCCGGTCCACTCACGTGAGGCGAGCTCCCTCTTTCCATCAGTTCAGCCCCCATTCGGCCCATTCGGCCTCAATTCCACTAACCCGATCGGGCGGCTCCAATTGAGGATTATTCCCTGGACCCGAAAAAAAAAAATCTTGAGCTTCATCTGCGTTGAGGGCGAATGCAGCCGGACAATTGAAACCAGCTTCTAGCCAGCCACTTTACCACTGGGCCATTGCCGTGCTTCGAACAGCCGGCACGTAGGGCCATGTGCGTCGCACGTCCGGCACACAGCCTCATCGGGAGGTGCATTGCCTCGACGACCCGATGGCGAGCTGCATCGCCCCTCGTCGCCGTGCCATGCCAGCAATTCCACAGCTCAGCACCCCGCCCCAAGCGGCGGTCACGGTTCAGAAACGTCAAGGCGGCCGAGATGGGACTGCTGGACCCTTCCGTCCTGTCCAAGTACCGCCAGGAGAAGTTCCCAGAGTACACAAAGGAGGAGCTGGAGGCCCTGGAGCAAAAGTACACCCCCGAGCAGCTGGAGGCGTTGCGGGCGGGAGAGCAGGCCATCGACCCGGACGACATGATTATGCAGGGCAGACTGCGTGACGACCCGTACCGACCGAACTACATTGACGACTACACGGTGCTCGACCCGCGGTACGACGTCAAGCCCAAGGTGGACGTCACGCCGCAGGAGCCAGACTGGCTCAACCACGACGAGTGGGTGGACAAATATGGCTCGACCATGACGCGGTTGACGGATAAGAAGACGAGCAGCCAGCTCACGCGGGCCATGATCCGCGCGCTGCGGAGAGTCGGAGCCAGCAACGGGGCGGAGCTGATAGACCTGACGGAGGAGGAGCTCGAGGAGATGGAGAAGGACCCGGAGCTGCTGAAGAAGTACCTCGTGGTGGAGGAGGACCAGCAGGACGCCAACGGCTCTGGCTCCGGCTCCGGCTCCGGCTCCGACATGCTGACGCGCGAGCAGGCCCTGAAGCTCAACGAGGCCGTGGACGCCGAGTGGAAGGCGGAGCTCGACAAGCTGGCGACGGCGACGGCGACGGCGACGGGCGAGAGCGAGATTGCGCCCAGCAACCTCGAGCTCCTGGCCGACGGGCCGGCGGGCATCAACCGCGCGTACTCGGCCGAGGCGCCGGAGCTGGGCAAGGTGCCCGGAGTCGAGGGCCTCTACAAGTCGGCAGTCGACCCCGAGGACGAGGGCCAGGACGACGGCGGGCACTACCAGGAAATCAAGCGGCTGACGGGCATGAAACTGAGCGAGATCCAGTCCATTTACCGCAAGGTGCTCGTCACGCGCTGGGTGTCCAACCAGACGCGTCTGGGCAAGGTGCGCAGCACGTCCGTCGTCGCCATCGCCGGCAACGGCAACGGCCGTCTGGGCCTGGGCATCGCCAAGTCGACCGAGGCAGGACTGGCGGCCGAGACGGCTCAGCTCCTCGCCATCCGCAACATGAAGCCGATCCGACGGTACGAGAACCGGACCATCTACGGCAACTCGACGGCCAAGGTGTCGGGGACGGTAGTCGAGCTGTTTGCCCGTCCACCAGGTAAGACGGAAAAACCTTTTATCTCCCCTCCCTCCAATACACGACCATAATATGCGGAGAAAAAAAAAAAAAAAAAACCACATCCAACAGAAATACTAACGCACAAAGGCTTCGGTCTCCGCTGCCCGCACCGCATCTTCGAAATGTGCCGCGCCTCGGGCATCCACGACATCCACGGCCGCATGCCGCGCTCCAAGAACCCCATGAACTCGGTCAAGGCGACGTACGAGGCGCTCACGAACCAGGCTGACCCGGAGGCCATCGCCGTCGGGCGCGGCAAGAAGCTAGTTGACGCGCGGAAGGTGTATTACGGCGGATCAGTACACTAGTTGGCCCAGCCGATAGAAAATCCTGTATTATACTACTCGTACAACATCTTCCTGCGCTGCATTCCGGAGGAGAAGCCGTGACTGGCCTGCAGACATGACTGACCCAAAGTCGTCCTACTACTCCCATTCGCCCTCGTTCTGGCCCCCGCCCTCAAACTCCTGCTGCAGCACGATGCTGTACACGCTCGTCTTGAGCAGCGTAAACGCAAGGCTCGTCTTCCTTTCCAGCTCGCGCAGACCATCCGCCACCTCGAGCGACGACCGCGCCGCCAGCGCGTCCAGCGTCGACGCCAACTGTTCTCTTTAGCGGCGGCGCACACAGGGAGGGAATGGGGCACGACGACGCACCTTCTTCATGTTATTTGCTAGTCGCTCGTATTCTTCTAGCACGTCGTGCTCTAGAGGGCTGAGCTCGGGGGGGTCCATGGCTTGCGGGTGGTTGAGGATGGGGGTGAGGTTTGTTTGGGGCTTTCGTACGTGCTCTGGGTCCCGTGGAGTTTTTTTTTTCGAGCTGGCACGTGGGGAATCACGTTACGCGCATTTGACCTCTTGCATTCCTCATTGTTGAAATTAATTCATCACTACACCAAGACCGGCAGACCAATACTTCACAGCAGCCATGCAATTCGCCTTCCATAATCTGTGCTCCGTAATTCATCAACTTCGCTGGCCCTGCCCCCCCCCCCCGTGGGCCACCGTGGGCCACCGTGCCAATTTCCATCATATAGTTTAACTATAGTTTCAATGTCCATCTCGTCGTCGTCGTCGTAGTCTGCCTCAGTCCCCATGTACAACCACATCCGTGTACTCGCTGCTCATGTCGTCCGTCTCGCTGTATCCCGCGTCAGACTCGGCGTACTGGCCCGAGATGACCGTGGTCCCAGCACTACTGCGACGCAACGTCTCCGTGTCGCTCTCCTCGCCGTCCTCGTCCTCGTCCTCGTCCACCACCACCACCACCGAATCGACGGAATAGTCGGTCGAGCTCGGCGCCGGCGAGGGAGCCGCGCTGTCCGGCTCGTCCAGCTCTTCCACCGTTTCGCGCACGCTCAAGTTCTCCTTGTCTTCTTCTCCGCTTCCCTTGCCCAGGCCCCCGCCCCAGCTGCGCTTGCGGATCGCATTGCCGGCTGCTGTCCTGACGCTCTGGCTTCGCTTGACCAGTGTCGACGGCGAGCTGCTGTTCATCTGACTGAGCGAGGCAATCCGTCTAGCTGACCCGTTCTGGTTCGGGACGGCCAGACTTCTCCTGCTCGACAGCGCCATGTTGACTGCCGGTCGTCCGGGCTTTCCACCATTTGTCCCCTCGCCGCCGTCCGCTGCGGGCTTCTTAACTCGCTTGCGGCTCATGTTGTCACGGACCTTGTTGTCCCTGGCCATCAAGAGAACGCGCGAATGGTCCATGACCCCTTCCAGAATCCGGCGTTCCAGTCTGTCGGCGCGGTCCTCCAGCTCCAACAGCTCTTCCTTCCGTAACCTCAAAGCTGTTTCCAGTGATCCTACATCGCCTGTGAGCCGCGTCTTCTGTCGGATCAAGCTTTCCTGTTCCGTGCGCAGCTTGACAACGCTTTCACGGAGTCTTGCTTCCTCGTCCTTTAAGCTGACTATGGAAGCCTCCACGTGGTCGCGTTCCGCCAGCTTGCGCTCCAGTTCAATAATGATATCCTGTAGCGTCTTTTCTCGGTCCTCGTGCTCGCTCTCAATCCGCTGAGTCTGGCTAGAAAGAAATTGGGAGATCTCGGCCGCCGTGTTCACAACAGATTGGTGCACCTTGTCCAACGTCTCAAGCTGCGCCAAAGCCTGCGCTGAGGAGTTGCTGTGATCAACCAACTTGTCGAGCTTCTCCTGAACTGAAGTGTCGTCGTATCGTTGTTCCACGAGTTGGTCAAGTTTCTCTCTCACTTCCGTGTCATCATACTTTGACTCTATCAACTTATCAAGCTTCTCCTGAACTGATGCATCATCATACTTTGACTCAATCAGCTGGCTTAGCTTCTGCTGCACCTCCGCATCATCATACTTTGCCTCAATCAGCTGGCCAAGTATCTCTTTCACTTCCGTATCATCATACTTGGACTCAATCAACAAGCTAAGCGTCTCTTTCACCTCCGTATCATCATACTTGGACTCGACCAGCAGGCTCAGCATCTCTTTCAACTCGGTATCATCGTACTTTTCCGGTGCTGGAACCAGCGCCGGATCGAATGGCTTGATCTCGGCAACCTTGCCGCAAATGTCGCTGGTTGACGATTTCGAATGTTCGAAATGCTCTCCCACAAGTAGCATCATATCCTTGACAGCCTCCAGAATCTGAGGTTGAATCTCTTTCATCTCGCCCTGCAAGCCCTCCACAGCCGTGACAGCTTCTTGAACCCGCTCACGTGTCTGTTCGTGCTCATTTTTGCCTTCGGTCTGCTGCTCCTCAGCTCGTGATGCGAGATCCTCCACCTTTGAAAACACCGTCTTTGAAGCTTCTTCCATCTTCTCGAGAGAGTCCGTGACCGTGGAGCCAAGCGTATCAATCAATAGCTTTAGGTCCTCGGCAACAGCTTTGGTGCTGACAACTGCTGCTTCAGCCTCGAGTCCGCGTGCCTCGTTTGCATCGGACTTGGCTTCCATGGCAGCCTTGAACTCGTCGTATTTGGCAACCAGTTCGGCAATCTTGTCGTCAATCTTGGTTCCAATATTTTCGGCTGCTTCTTGCAACTTCTCATTCGATTCGAGTCGAGCACCAGCTACAACCTCCTTGTTCTCCTCGAATTGAGTCTTCATGGTGTCAAACATCTCTTTTAGGTCTGTCCCGATATTCTCGTTTTTGTCAATCTTCTCACTCATGCCTTCAAACAGCTTATTGAGAGAATCAATGCCACTTGAGCCATCCTCTAGCTTGGTCTTGATCGTTTCTTGGAACTCTTCTAAGAATGCCTTGACCTCGCTCACACCATCAGCTACACCAACAATCTCAGCTTGACGGTCATCAAGTGCCTTGGCAGTGGATTCGGCGTGAGCATCCATCTTCTCCTTGGCGTCCTTGAGGATGGTCTCTAGGTCGGTGAGGTCTGCTTTATGTGAGACGGCTGTAAAATCAAAGCTAGTAAGGCTATCCAGTGCAGTCTTCATTTCCAGCACAATCGCTTCGACCGCCTCAACCCCTACCTTTGTGGCTACTTCCTCATCAGATGGTGTTTCTTTCTCCATCTTCTCCTTCATCTCCTCCAACGTCAGACTGAGTTGAGTGACGAGGGTCTCTAGAGCAGACAAGTCTTCCTTTTGAGAAACCGTATTGAGCTGCTCCGAAACGCCGTTAATTGTTTCTCGAGTCTCGATAATAAGTGTCTCAAGTACATCGATATGGTCTTTACGGACGGCCTGATCCCCTTCGACAAGGTCATCCAGGCTCGCTTTAGTATTACGCAGTATAGTCTCAATCGCTATGACGTCGTCCTTTGTAGCCGCGTCGCCATTGCTCCCTGGGCTGGCATTTCGTATTTCCTCTGGAGGCTCAGCAGCAACAGCCTCGGCAGCGGCAGCAGCAGGAGGAGGAGGAGGAGGAGGAGGAGGAGGAGCTGTCTCACGGGACCGGACTTCGTCCACTCCCTCTTGTACATTGCGGAGCATTTCTTCCAGGCGAGCCAGATCTTCTCGTTGGATACTCTCAGTTGCGGCTTCAGGTTCCATGGCTTCAACCTTGATCCGGAGTTGGGTGATCAAGATCTCGAGGTTCCTGATGTCATCTTGCTTTACCATGTCCATAGGAATCATGGCTCGGTCGGTATCTTCATTGATGGTTGCAACGGCTCTGTCATTATTACTACACTCTCGGATGGTCTCAATATCAGACCGTACCGAGTTCACGCCAGCCCTAAGAGCATCCAAAATCTCATCATTGGCTGTAAGATCAGCAGGCTTGTAGGTGATCCGGTCGATCCCCGCGCGGAGGTCGTTCAGCCCATCCTGTATGGCGTCAAGAATTTCACCAGTTTCCGGTCGAGGCCGGAGAATCTCTTGTCGCAGGCTTGTCAACCCGTTGTGGATTGCATCCAGGACCTCCTGATTGCTAGCACCAGGAATAGCCGGGGCGGTAGCTGGTACCATAGATGAGTTCACCACCTCTCGCAGTCCCTCGAGCTCGGTCTGGATCTGCTCCCGAGAGCTGTTACTCGCTTGGGAGACAACCTTGAAGACCTCTTCCTTGAACTCTTTCATGGTAAGTACAAGGTTTTCCATGAATTCTTCTTGGCCGGCGGCACCGGATACCCGGTCGACGTAGCCTTCAATGGCGAGTCGTAGATTCTCTAGTCCGTCTTTTGTTGCGTCCAGAACTTGCTCTGTGTCGCGCCCATTAGCCGCAACATTTTCCTTGGCCTCTTCAGAGACCGCCCTGAATTCCAACTTCATGTATTCCATGATTTCTTGCAAGCGAACGACAATCTCATCATTGTTAGGTGCAGCCACGAGAGCATCGGCCCGAGGTAGGTCAAGCCCTTCAAGCCCTTCGCGAACTGCCTGGACCATGTCTTCATGAGAGATCTCGTTGCCCACGGCAGAAGCTGCGACCGGAAACTCAAACTCCTCAAGACAGTCGCGGACGGCGTCTATGATTTCATCCCTTGATAATGAAGCTGGGGTATCAACCTCAGGGGGTGTGAAATGCTTTAGTCCTTCAACGACAGCCTTGAAAACCTCCTCTCGAGTGACAGCTTCGGGTCGTTCGTCCCGCGGGGCGTATTCTTGAAGTCCTTCCTTAAGACAGGCCAGAACCTCATCTCTCTCGAGACCTACTTGCTGCACTTCAATCTCGGGCTTGTAGTTTTCCCACGCGTCTCTGACAGCTTCAATGACATCATCCCGGCTCAAATCCGGCATATCGTCGCGAGAAGCTTCAGTGTCCCGCAATGCAGCACGCATGGCGTTGTAAATCTCCTGATAGTCAACGACGGTTTTTTGCGAAGATTGTGATTGTGCAGATTGTCGTCGATGTTCCCTCAAGACATTATTCAATTGCTCCTTCATCTGCTCTAGACCTTCGTCGATGACCCTTGAAACATCATCCTTGCTGGGGGACTCAGTCTCCACGACTCCCTTGACTCCGATCTTTTCGAGTCTCTTTCCCAATTCCCGGCCCATGCCAAGAACCTCGCCTCTCAGTTCACGGACGAGGGCTTTGACCTCGGCAGTCAAGCCACCACCTTGGGCTACGCTGTCTTTGACGGAGCGAATGATCTTCATGAGGTCTTCGTTGACCAGGTCGGCGCCGCGTCCAGGAGGCGCCGATGATCTCCGGCTTTCAGTGTTGCAAAGAAGTCTCTCGACCCGTTGCGTCACGGGACCACTGCCTGGTCTCTGCAGCTCGATGTCCTCATCACTCATGCTCCTGCCTCTAATCGTATTTCCGAGAATCACAGCATTCTCCGACTGTGACCGAACATACTGTGCCAGTTCTTCAACTTTGGAAGACGTCGCCATTCCCGACAATTTTTGTGAAAGCTCTGTAAGCAGGCCGACAAGTGATTCATGACCATCTCTCGTGCCCAAACCATTCCAGATCTTCTCCAGCAGCATGAGAGACGCAGATGTATCTACTCCGGATAGTGAAGGTGTGCTGATGGAACCACGATCAATTGAATCGGCAAAGCTCTTTGGTGATGGTATTCTTGGGAGCTGCAATGGTCGGGGCTGTGTTGGTGGCGAGCCATATGGCTTGTTGTCGAGGTAAGGGCCGTTGAACGAGGCAATTCTGTTCGACGTCTCGTGAATGTTGCCCAAGAGTTCTCGTAAGCTCTTTCGCACATCCTCGTCCCTCGTCTTTGTTGCCTCTTTCAGGCTTAGCAAGTCGGTGGCATTGTCTCGACTACGCCGAGTCAGAGCCGCCATCTCCTTTTGGAGAGACGTCGCAATGTTCGTGAGAGTAACTAATTGCGCGGCAACATCCTCGGCGGAGTAAGATACTTTTGGAGTTGGCCCGTTGTGAAGGGTTGACAGAGCAGGCTCGGCCTCTTTGGAAGACGATTTGGGCCCCATGGTCTGCAATGCGAGCATAGTCGAACTCTGAGGCGGCGTGTTCTCTCCCAGAATGCTGTGCGGAGGGCGGCGAGCCGTCGGTCTCAGAATGGGAGTGAGACTTGGTCCAGGAACGGGAGTTGAGCGTGCAGAGTCTCTGTCTTCTCGCTTTGGCTCCAGCGGCAACTCTCGTGGTGTCGTAGGGGTCGATGGCCTAAGATCAGGTTTGGTCCAGTTTCCTTCGATCATCAAACTCAGGTCTCGCACAGAGCCAGGCTGCAGAGACTGTAGGCGACGATGCGCGCCACCCTTGACCAGGGCTCGCTCTGGGGATTCTCCTCCCCGTTTGAAGATGGCGCTATTCTCCCGCGCCCGCTCATTCAAGGCAGCATGGGCCGACTGAATGGCGCTCGAAGTGCCGGCGCGCGAAGTCAAGCCGGGTGATTGAGGGTTCGGATTCAGTGGCAGAGGCGGCGGAGCTCGTTCTGGATCTGAACTATCCCACCTGCTGGAATATCAGCTTTGGCACCCAAAGAGGGAGGGCATGGAAACGAAGCGGGACACGAGAAAGATGGATCAAGATCAAAAGCCCAGTATTGTCTCTCGCCCACAGGGTGCGAAGGAGGAGAGGTGGACGGTAGACAGACGCAAGAAGAGAGTCAATTACGTACATAGGAATCAGAGCTTTGAAGCTGTGGTCTGAAGATGCAGAATGTTGATGTTTCACGTATCTGTCGCCATCTTTGGGAGATGCCGAGTTCCAGTCGAACGGGGGCATCGTTTTGAGTGAGGCCGGCAAGCCCTTTCCCTATCGAGATGTGATAATGTCCTTGTATCGTGGTGATGTGAGGAATGTAGAGGGTCTAGGGCAAGGAATGCGGACCACCTAGCCCTGCGTCTCTTTGTATGCTGGGACAAGTGGATGCACAACGTTTTGTATCATAAAAAAAGAAAACCGAAAAAAAAAAAAAAAAAAAGTAACAGACGAAGAAGACTGCAACCAGCAAAGCAAAAAAGATGGATGCAATCAACCAGTGTTGCTACTTCATAACATGTAGTTTGGAGTATGTGTATCAGATTTCTTTGAAGAATAAGGAGCTGATGGATTAGCTCGAGAAAGGGCAGCACGCTTAATTATTGCTGGGCAGACCGAGACCGGCTTGTTGACGGCTTGGCGGCACGGCTCGCTCCATTGGGCTGCAAAGCGGGCGATGTTTTGGCGGTGGAAGTTCAGTCGTTGCACGGGGCAACGCTGCGGTAACGCGGGTCCAGAAAGAACAAACTGCTTATAAAAAAAAAAAAAAAAGCAAGTCTCCGTGTTCCCCAAGCCAGGTCACCGCGTCTGGAAACCCCCCTGGTCGCACGTCATTTGTCGCCATCATTATTGATTTTATTGAGTAGAGAGCCCCTAACCTTTCAAGACATCGTCCTGCATCCACGTCTCCTCATCCACACAAAACTCCGGCAAATGACCAAGCATCACAGGGGTTTATTTTCCCATCAGAAAAAAAAAAAACAAATACAGATCTTTTCCAAGTTACCTGCTCCCCGACCGAATTATGAACCATAAAAAATCATTTCCAATACAATAGTAGCAAGAGGGTGCTTTCAACCTGCGATATGAGTACTAGAACAAAATCGATTTAATTCTACTTCGAGAAAGCGGCGTCAAACGCTGGAATCAAGGTTTGGGCCAGCCAGAATGAGAACACGAGCTTTGGACCGGTCATGAGCAGCTAAATCAACATGTGAGCAAATCATTTCCCGAATTTTCGTACGATAAATGTATAGTATAGGCCAGATCTGGTGAGCTCTATATGGGAAGACATTACCTTAGGAACCAATCCCTTAAAGAAGCTAGAAAAACCTTCCTGGCGAGCCATGTTTGTCAAAATTCGGAAACCACTCTCAGGGTTATCAAAGTTGCGGTTCTGGATTCGGGTCTTGATGACATCAAGCGGGGCGGAAACGACAAGTGAGGCAGAGGCACCGGCAATCGATGCAATAAAATTCTCGAACCATGTAGCTTTGTTGTAGTCCTGAAGCTGGAACACGTACTCCTTGGCGAAAGCAGAGCCTCCGAAAAGCTGTCCAAATTCAAACAGCATTAGTCATGTCCAAATTGAGGGCCTCTTTCCTTAGAATACCTACCGCGAAAGAGCCAGGAGCATTACGTGCGGCAGTCCAGCCCCAGCCCCGGTATAGACCGAAGCCTTCATCAGCGACAATCTTGAAAACACCCCGGCCCTTAAAGGCTTCAGGGTTCGTTTGACGCTTGATCTTGAGCACGTCGAGAGGCAATAGAACAATTTCTCCGATACCGATCAGACTATGGCAGCCAAGTGTCAGATAGTGGCCAGCTCGTTAAACAAGGCGTTTCCTTAAACCCGCTCCCGCTCCAAGAGGATGCGAGTAGCAACATGACGCACCTGCCAGCAGTAGAGTGTATGATGGCCTTGCCCGTCTTCTTGCCAAAAGCCTGTTCAAAGTCCTTGCCGTAATGCTTGGCCAAGTAATCTCGCGCCACAGGCTGGCCACCATATTTATAAATTCGCTGAAGCACCTTGTAACCGGCAGCATAACCGAGACCTGGAAATAGTGAAACGAACTTTCGACCAAATGGAGCGCCAGCCTTGTCCTTGAATATAACCTGGTTGAGCTGAGAGGCAGTAGCGACCTGTTGGCGTAAGGAGAAATACAAGTCAGCTCGGGCATAAAAGCAGTTCGTCGTCGTGTAGGATAGATATGGCGTGACGCTGGCAGGATATGCTTACTCGAGTCTGATTGCTCATCAATCGCTTAGCAATAGTATCGACCTGCCGAAGAAAACAAAGGTCAGAGTCCGTTCATTCACAGCAGCGCAGCCAAGTCAATTATCAAAAATATACGAACAGGATGGAAGATCGCAAGCTCGGCAATACCAGCAGATCCTATTGCCAATGGTCAGCATCCTGATTGAAGTTGGAACATTGCTTGAGAGAGCATACCAGAGCCCAGAAGTCGGGCCAAATTTGACTCCTTTTCCCGACCTGCATTTCCAGTCGGCGGTGACATTGTGGAAAGTTATGTATGTATTGGACGTGCACGGGAGAAAGGAGGAAAACCCCGCTGACCGATTGTGTGATTGGGGTAATGCAGGCAGAGGAGCAGGAGGAAGAGAGAAGAAGAAAAAAAAAATACACAGATATTGGTGCAATCGGCTGATGATGGATGGGGAAATTTTCGAATTTAGGTCGCATTGCTATTCGCGCAGCAGAAAATTGCTATCCGCACAGTTTAGCCAGCACCTTTCCCACCTCCCCCACAAATTTGATGTGGCACGCCCTAGAGGTACCTACACTCCATCACTAACCATACTTTATTTAAAGCCACATATGTATAAGGAAGCTATAGCCTGTAAGCTAACTACTTTTATAAACACGACTTGCACTATCAATTCTTCAAAAATAATACCGAAGTAATTATGCCTCATGTTGCGTGCTGATTTTCTAGCACGCAACACGGTGGATCCGTCTTTAGAGAAAACAAAGGGTCACAAAGCTATAATAGAATTGTCAAATGTCAACAGAGTAAATGCATTCCAATATCATGCTGATTCCGAATTAAGCCATACATCTATTGCGCTTCTCATGTGCTACGTAACCACAGCATTTGTGCCAACAACTACCAATCCTGCTTGGCTTATTCCTTATCCTTATCCTTATCCTTATCTAGCAATCAATCGTAGTAATGGAATGGGTGCGGCTGCCTAAGAAAGTTGGGCCCAAAGCGGGGTAGCTGCCCCGATAGCAATGTTCGGCCGAGCCAATGGCAAGACCTAGCATAAGGCGTACCTGAGCTTGGGTTTCGGGAGCGCACGCGACTCGCTAGTGCAAAGGCAACAATTTAGTCACGATAAGCTAGCTGCCTAGCTAGGTACCTTCCTAGATCAATCTTTATGCAGGCCCCCACCATAACAGAAGTACCCGCTGTCTCTAGATCACAAAAGCGACTAACATTGGCATAGAATCGATGGCAATGCAAAGGTCAAGCCGCATACTGTATCTATCTGCCTGAATTCTTGAGGACAACTTTTCATGGTATTTTAACCCCAAGTCCAAGATGACTAAATATCTTGGGGACACTTTTCATGGTACTTTAGACCATTTCCCGCCATCATGCGCGTTCCTGGAATTCCTCGGCTCAAGGCTCTTGGTGGTCTAACACTAGAATCTCAATTGAGATAGAAGCAGACTCGCTAGGGAACGAGATTACGTCTAAAACTCAAATGGCAAGGGCGCATACGACATAATATAGTACCATATCAGGGCTTTTTCTCATTCAAAATCTCTTACATAGTCGGTTGCGTCACAACTATCCAATGCAAATACCCCTGTACCCCTGCAATCATCTCACGCCACATCAATAGTCTCTGAAGACTGCCACCATGTCGTCTAGTCGGAACACCTGGCCCAGCAACTTTTGCTGCTCTTCCAAATGTCGATTATACTTGTTGTAATGCTCCGTAGTCATGACTTCCTGCTCCTTGCCCTTGACATCCTTTCTCTCAACAAATGTGAGAATATTGCGCTCCCTGTGACGCTCTACGTCTAGTGTCTGTAAGCATCTCAACATGCCTTTGTAGACATCATCCAACAGCTGCGCTTGCGTTTTCTCGGCATCAAAGAACCAGAAAAACATTGTCCGGTTTGCAAGTCTGCTGTTGTCCTTGGGCACTTCTTGGACATCGACAAGTCCGGCCATCTGCATGGCCAGCATCTTTCCTTGCACGTCTGATTTCTTCATCAGCGCAGCTGATGGAAGCATTTTCTCGTCGAGTTTTCCTTTTTCTCGTAGAATACGTGTCAGACGTAGACCATGCCGGCCAAACGACTGCTCAATGTATGCATCAAGCTCCGACTCTCGAAGACGGTCCATTAATAAATCAAAGTCCACGGCCCACTGACCACGGCCATGAGTCCCACAATGTCTCACAAACCTGTGCTTGCTTTCTGCCAGCAGTAGAAGATGGCTTCTCATCTGGTCAAGTCGGCTGTCTTTGGGAGTTGCCCCGTCTTCGAACTTGACCTTTGTTTGTCTGTGTCCATTAGTCTGTGTCCGGAAATCCTTCTCATCTTCATCGTCAGATACAGTTCGACTCGCTGCGGCTGCTGCGGCCGCTACAGCTCTAGCCATTCGTCCTCGAGGCAGGGCGGGTTGTGTATCCATGACATCATCCTCTTCATCCTTGTCTGCATCCGAGTCACTGTTGTATGAATACGGTCCTGATCTGATTTTCTCCGCGCTGTCCACGTCGATCAAGTCTTTGGGTGACTTTCCAATACCTCCAGAGACATTAACATCGTCGCCCAAATGCTCAAATATCTCCATCGTAGTAACGGTGGCTTGCGGATCATGGTTTTGCTCTCCAATCAATGGGTCAGCCCGACACCGTGATATCTTCACCGAAAGTAGATCAAGGAGTGTACGGTAAACCTGGCCTGTAGCTTCTCCTAGATTGTCTGCAGCGAAATCCGCAAGCCGTCGGTTGCGAAGCTCAACTAGGCACTTTTCATGATTGACTCGTACCACAATATTTGGCTGCGGAGAGGACGAGGAAACGAGATGTTAGCAGTAGGTCATGCAAGGGCTACGATAGAGCTGGCGTCGAGGCGTTATTTCTTACATTAAGTTCCGGCGCCTCGTCGTGGTCGGACACTTGATGATGCTTTGACCCATTCTGAAGCTTCCGCCGCTTCGTGTTAGGACCTGAAGCCTGATCCAACTGCCGTTTTAGAGTTTTGCTCTGGTCCCTGAATGACTTGTATCTTTCGACAATATGCATGTGCGTTTCAATTTTATTTTTACTAGCCTTCTCGCCCGGCGCAGTCTTTGTGACTTCGGCTGAAATTTCGCGATACACTTCAGCAGGATTGCGGAAGCTCTCGGGTCGCACTGTCTCCAATATTTCTGCCTGTATAAGTCGACCTAAAGCAGCATTGAGATGATACTTTGATTCGATCAAACCGGACGACGAATCATGGGATCCGTTTGTATGGCCGTTGGTCTTGGGAGCTCGGGAAGTGTATGCGTGCGTCAAGTCGGCAATTCTAGCGTAACCGAGCTGCATGAGTGTCTGCACTAGATCGCGCTCAGCAGTGCCATATTGGTTGTCTATTACTTCCAGGATCTTGCCCGAACGAAGAAGGTTGTAGCAAGCATCGGAGTTGGCATCGTAGCTAGTCACTCGCGTATCGAGGTCGGTGTGGTGATAGAGTAGATTTTGCTGGATCAAGACGCCCAGACCATTTCGAAGATGCCGTGGACCGAGCGACGTGTATTGGACAAGCTGTGAAACTGTGCAGCGACCCTTGGTAAACAGCGCGACGAGAATGCGCTGGTTTGGAGAAAGAAAGATCAGTCCCGCGACATGTAACAACAACAACAACAACAACAAGCCTCTGGTGAGATAGAAACGCATAAAGGCCTTACCGATGGGAGCTCGCCAAAAAGATCATTGACTACGAGAGCACAAAGCTCTGCGGCATGTTTTGTCTGCGGACACAAGGAGTCAGAATGAGTCAAGACGAGCAGCAGCAGAACCCATCTGCTGGTTGAGCAAGACGGAAACTAACAACAAGCATTGCTTTGCTACTAGAGATGCTCTCACAATCTCTAGAGCTACCACGGAGACTACCTGGCCGGCATTGAGGTGTGGTATGCTATGGATAATCCCCAGAGGATATAAGCCTACCGAAACTTCGTAGTAGTGGGAGGTTTTGCAAGAAATCGGCGGGAGCCAGACCGTACACTTCCGCCGGCTGTCACTAATTTTTTCCAGCAGCCAGAGCCGGGCTTGTGTGGGCTTTGCAAGCAAGTGGGCGCAAGGTGGATGCTGTGGTTGGGCACGACCAGCTCTCACGAGCTAATTGGTTGGTTGCGTCGTCACTCCTCAGCAACTTCAAACTTCGATACTCGAACTTCCATCTATCGCCGCTTCCTGAAGCAAGCCTTTTAAGGTCTTCGATCTCGATTGCAGTCTGATGAAATCAGCTTCCTAGGGCTCGACCAACTTAAACCGCTCGCAAAGGAGGCTTTGACTTCCCCGCCTTTCGGCTCCCCTCAATGGCTGACGATGGATCCTTGAGACCTGCAGTCGCCCCGGCCGCCTCGGGGGTCATTCAGGGGAGCCATAAGCTTGTTGGGACGAAAAGAAACTGCTGCAGAAATGCCCCTCCCTCAGAACCTGTCAGACGTGGTTCATATCAATACTCACTGTCTCGAATCGCAGGGGCTCGGCATGCGTAACTGATGTCTTTCGGTTGAACAAGACATACGTATTCCTCGCGCTAAACGGCGAACACAGCCTAGTCATGCGTCAGTTATGTGAGAAAATGTGCCAGCTACTGAGTCCATTTTTCTGTATGCTCACATATTCCGTCTTGTGTATTGATTACACACTCTAGGTTCCACAACCTGCAGTAGGCGCTAGTCCACCGGTTGGCCCATCAACCTGCGAAGAGATTCGATTGACAAGCGTCATGGATCGAGTTCTTGTGTGCTGCTTTATATGCTGGATTGGCAGTTTTCCGGGTCGAAACTAGTACATATTTTCAATACCACAATAATTGCCGATTTGACTTTTGTATTACCCGCGGCGGGAACGACCCGGTTGGCCGCCTCCTAAACGGCCTGGTAACCGGGAACCTACAACACTCAGCACCACCCTACTCAGGACCGATCAGGGGACGCAGACTTACTGCATCTGCCCCCTTGAGGGCTACCTTAGCCTGCGCAGCAAGCAGGGCCTCTGCTGGCTCCCGGACGATCAGGAAGCGATCCAGCTACTGCTATATTAGCGCTAGGGTACTGCAGCAGAACAGCAACGGACCTACCTCTATACATTTGTAGCTGCCTACAGCGTACAAAAAACAACTTCTACCAGAACCTACGCGGGTTAGCTAAGGGTACAATAAGGGAGAGAAGCAGTACTACCTACCTTGCTAGTTGCAGCAGCGCTGCTCAGGGTCCTTCCTGCGGCTAATACAAGGCTGGCGTGGCTAAGCGCAGGGAGCTCTAGGCTTTATGAGGGGTTAGTAGAGGCACTGATACAGCAACGCTTCTTACTCACACTGGCGGCTAACGTGGCAGATTGCTTCGGCATCTATAACTGGGTCAGCAGCCGCCCGCAGCGGGACCCTGTAGGGATACATACGGTGACGGTGCGGGAGCGCATTAGTAACTCTACAATTTATGCGGTAACAAGAAACCACAGCGCAAAGCCAGCCTTACCCCGAGAAATTCTGGCCATTATGTCGTAGAATAGATTGTCTAGGAAGAAGCCTTGAACGGATGCTTCAATCTATTGATGGGGAGCCGTCTCGCGTCAAAGGGGATTCAAGGATCACGTGTACCGTATCTCCAATACGAGTGTCGGCATTTAATTGATTGATTAGGACGATGGTTTGATAACAATCCCATCTCATTGTCTAGAAATCGAGAGCATATCTCATTTCAGTGAGTCTTTAATGCAAGCGAAAAGAATATCTTACATCCACCGGGGTGATATTATGGGCGTACGTCAGGCACCCACCCCAAGCTTTGCGAGCCAGTGGCACGCCCCGGATTATCATTCAATCACGTGACTGCCTATTCGATCCCCCGAGGCCGAAAATTAGACGGAGCTGGTTTGTTGGAGCAGGCACTTGTTTCTGAGAGGGACAATTGCTTCATCACGACGGTCAGGATACCAATCGGCTACGTCTCTGCCCTCGACCATGATCTCGAGATCGTCTCTTGCAAAAAGCTTGCACCAGGCCGCCCGTTGGTCTTGCAGCGCTCAATCTTTCCAGCGTCGTGCCTTCGCTGCCGCCGCCGGTGCCTCACATGGGGCCTTCGAAACGGCGGATGCGTCCGGGTTGAAGATCGCCTCACGGGATGCTCATGGTCCTACCACCAAGCTCGCCATCGTTGCCAAGGCTGGTACCCGTTATCAGCCTTTGCCCGGTCTGACTGTCGGTCTGGAGGAGTTTGCCTTCAAGGTGAGGCTGGATGATGATATGCGAGAAAGGAAAACGTCCAAACCGTAAGCTAATCTGTTCTACCACTTAGAACACACAACGACGATCTGCTCTGCGTATTACCCGCGAATCCGAGCTCCTCGGAGGTCAATTGAACGCCACGCACAACCGAGAAGCCTTGATAGTTGAGGCTAGCTTTCTCCGCGAAGATCTGCCTTACTTCACCGAACTCCTGGCCGAGGTTGTCTCTATGACCAAATACACAAGTGAGATCTTGTTCTTGTTTCCACATGAACAAGAGGACACAAACTAATACCAAATGCAGCCCACGAGTTCCACGAAGATGTGGAGCGAATTCTCCACCTCAAGCAGGCCGCGCTGAATTCCAACGTCAATGCTCTGGCTCTCGACAACGCCCACGCTGTTGCCTTCCACCATGGCCTGGGGGCATCAATCTACCCTTCGTCCTCTTCTCCCGTGAATAAATACTTAAATGAGGAGTACATCGCCGGCTATGCCGACGTCGTCTACTCCAAGCCTAACATTGCCGTTGTCGCCGATGGTGCTTCTGCTTCTGACCTTTCCAGCTGGGTCACCAAGTTCTTCAAGGACGTGCCAGCTACTTCCCAGAGCGGTCAGTCTCTCAAGATCGAAGCCACCAAGTACTACGGTGGAGAGCAGCGAACCAGCCACCAGGCTGGTAATTCTATGGTCATCGCTTTGCCCGGTTCTGACGCCGCCGGTTCCAAGCCTGAGGTCGCTGTTCTAGCTGCTCTTCTCGGTGGACAGCCTACTATCAAGTGGGCTCCTGGTTTCAGCTTGCTTTCAAAGGCCACTGCCGACGCCCCTGGTCTTTCTATTTCTGCTACGAATCTGGCCTACTCGGATGCTGGTCTACTGGCCATCCAGCTCTCTGGAACCGCTGCGTCAGTTCGCAAGGCAGCTGAGGGAGCTGGCAATGCTTTGAAGAGTATTGCCGATGGCACTTTCACCAAGGATGATGTTACCAAGGCCATCTCCAACGCCAAATTTGACATTTTGGAGAAGGCTCAGTTGCGAGCCCCCAGCCTTCTTCGGGCTGGGTCCGATCTTGTCCACAGCGGCAAGGCTTCCGATCCGGTTGCTCTCGCCAAGGCTGTTGATGGTGTCACCGCTGACAAGCTAAAGACGGTGGGCATATTCCGTCCCAATCCCCCGCGTCTAACAATTCATTGTGTAGCCATGCTGACTCGAAACTTGCTCTTTAGACTGCCAAGGCCTTGCTAGACGGCAAGGCTACTGTTTCTACGGTGGGTGATTTGTTTGTGCTTCCATATGCTGAGGAGATTGGCCTACGGGTGTAATGGGGAGTCTGGTGAAGAAAAGGCGGAAATGCTTGTACCAACAATTTACAGTCGTCTAGAATTGGTAGAGAGGAGGCTGTGTGCCGTGTTTGTGTATATCTGTAGTAGATATCCCTTTTGTTCACCTAGCGCTGCCCAAGGGCCTCAATCGTTCCCATCGTGACATGTTGAAGTTCAGGGCCCTCATGTCAAATGACCAACGAGCTTCCCTAACTATCGTGAATGGCCATACTTGAAATCGACGAACACGCTCACTGGTCGACCCATGGTGGGATGGAAATTCTCGACTAGAGCATACTGTGACGGGGCAGCAAGAGCATACTAGATGCAATCGCACATCAGGCTGACGGCAAATCAGGGTTGATCACGCTGGACAAAGGCCCTGGCCAATTTGAAAGATTCTCCTTGATGCAGTTGCCGCGGGTATGTGAGACAGAATCATTCGCGGCAAATATGTGAATTGGGTTCAGCTTGCCATCGATTCCGCAGGGTCGCATCTGATGGTACGTAGTAGAGTGCTAACACGCTTTCAAGCCACATATGCTGCACACGCGCTACACCAGACATAAAACAACAGGCCAACGCAAAGCATTATGAAGCTACGGGAAATTTAGAGTGCGAGATCTGGAACAGGGCTTAAAGTCTAATACTCAGAGCTTTCGTTGATCCTGGCCTGGTTCCACGTTTGTGGGTGCAACGGGCTCAAGGCAAAAGAGCCGACAACAGGAATGATGATCTGAAAAGAACATGTTATTGACTTTTCGAGCCCACCTGGGTAGTCGTACGTCTGTAGGTTTTAATTAATTACCTCTTGGCGCATGTGCAGGCGGGAGGACCTTTTTTCGGCCGCCGCAACAGTGCAGACATACAGTGCATGTGGTCGTTGTCGCATGATTGTGCGCACTGTGCCTCATCCCGTCCTATCTGTCCACGCCCCGTACCTCCTACCCGCGTCGACCATCTGGGCTTGCGGCCCACCACGCCTCATTGTAGTTTGGGCAAGTGTGACAGGACAGGGCAGGGGAAAACAAAGCCTCATCAGCAACCTCCACGACCGGACGTCCTCTCCCTTTCCCGGCTTCAATCGTCTATCTCTCCATGCTCTCTTTGCCCATTGCGAGGCGTTCATAGCATCGTCGAGCTGGACGGCACGCCGGAGATCCCCCCCTTCTTCTTTCCCGTCTTCTGTTGCTCCCCAAAAGGTAAGCCACACGACCTCCTCTTCTTTGCTTGCTGATGCCCCGTGCTGTGCCGACTTCGTCCTTTGCCCAATTCTGCTCACTCGTTTGCTTTGTTTCCTATCTATGGCAAAAGCACTCCGTCCCCGAGTCTGGAAATGATGGACATGCGGCCATTACTCGGACAATTCTCGTTCTAATCACTCATTCAGAATCGGGAGGCTCATCGACGGCGAATCCCCCTGTTACACTTTTTTCTCCGCCCTTTTAACCTTACCCGCGAGTCGGAAAACGGACGTGATAAAGCGGTGCTTACTTCTATCGCAAGGTCAGTAACGACTCGATTCAGCGGATCTGGGTTTTCCTTGAGAGGACATACTGCATGCACTGCTGCTCGCTGAAAGGAAACAATTTATGTTTGCCTTTGTGGACGTCTGCAGTTATTGTCTACTCCTTGGCGGACGCAAGCCATGCTATCACCCCTTGAACACAAAGTTCTTAGATAATCTGAACAAAACCTCAGAAAACATCGGACTTGGCACCCACTAACCGGTTATTTTCAATTTTCAGGGCTAATTTTTTTTCTTCAAACCCTTTTTAAGTCTTTGAGTCTCGAGATAGATCGACTATCGAATACTTTACTCGGCTGTGTTCGTTAGTCCTCGTTGGAGGCGTGACACCCGTATTATCGCAACCGATTGCGTCCATATTGCTGAAGATATCAGCCAAAATGCCGGTCGCGAAGAAAGAAGCTGGAACGGTTGGGGGGAATAATAGGGTTGATATCCGCGGTCAGAATGGTGAGTTCCTTGTTCAACTTAAGCCCTCGCCCAAATGATCGATGCTGACCCACAGAACTTTAGGGGGTCGCTCAAACTTTCGAACAGACACAGCCATCTCCAACAGTCGCCTCGGTAACGAGCGAACTCTACAGCCATGGGTTCCGGAAGCCAGCGATGGTGTTGAAGGTAGTAGTTTAGAGGCAACTTCCAACAATGGTCCGTGGGACCAGTTTGCTGCAAATGAGAAGCTCTTCGGTCTAAAGACTGACTACGACGAAAATATGTATACTACTGCTATCAACAAGACCCATCCTCTGTTTCGAGAGAGAATGGCCGCAGCTGAAAGAAAGGCCAAGGAAATCGAGCGGAGTGCTGCTGTCACCGCCCATGTTGCAGAAGAGCGCGTCATGGACTATGCCGGAGGAGCGGGCAACGGAGAAGATAATGAAGAAGACAAGTGGGTTATAGTTGCTGCGGGATACACTCACTCTAACTGGCTGACATATTTGCTATAGGTACAGCGGTGTCCGTCGCCAGGACTTCCCTCTACTATCTGGAGGCACTAATCGATATACCCCTCCAGCAAAACGAGCCCCTATGGGCCACTCATCGGTCAAGGGTGCACCGGTTGATCCAGCCATCATATCATCACAGTTGAAGGCTCCAGGCAAGAAGTCACAAGCTGCACTGGAACAGTCACATTCGATAGGCTCAGAATCTACGAAAAATGGAATCGGTCCCAAGACAGATACTCCAAAGTCAACTCAACCTAAAGCTGCAGCTGCAGCTGCAGCTGAAAACCGGGCTGATGCAAAGCGTTTAGCTGCCTCTGTGGAGTCTAAAACCCCTGAATCCAAGTATACAGAAAAGGTTGCTGCTGCCACCGCTTCCGCTTCCGCGTTGTCTTCTCGCAACAATTCGGTGCAGCCGAAGGAGACAACACCAAGTGCCACGTCCACCGTGGAACGTGATGTTTTAAAGGAGTTCAAGAGTTTCGCCAGTCAGCAGCGTATGAATGCTGAGAAAGTTCGAAGTAATAAAGCTCGAGCTGATAAAGAAGTCAAGCTGACGGAGCTCAAAAAGTTTGCCAACAATTTCAAGCTGACTACTCCTGTACCTACAGACTTGGTCTCTATCATTGCCAAGGATCCTATCAAGCAGAAGGAGATCCAAGCAAAGGCCATGAAGAACGCCGAAGAGATGAAAAAGACAAAGGCCGAAGCCGCTATGAAGGACTTAAACCAGCCGGCCAAGAACACAACCACATGCAAGCCCTCAGAAACTCATTCTACTACTGGGGCTGTGGATGGCCGCCCATCGCGCGGCGCGGCAGCACCGCAGGCATCCGGCCTTGCTGGGGCTGGAAATCGACACGTCGGATCTCGTCAACAGTACTCTCAACAGCCGTACCATGTCCAGCAATATCGGAACAACCGCGGCGGACCTCAGCACACCCCTCCCCAGCAGCAAACTGGCAACTTGGCTCAAAGACTCCGCCAGGTTGAAGTTCAGAGGTTCTCACAACCCCCAGGACCAGTTCAACACGGCACTGGTCATGATTTGCGTGCGCCGCCTACCGGCCCTTCGGGCAATTTGGATTCTAGCTACAACCGACGATTGAGCGGGGTTCCTGGCCACATGGGTGCCAAGTTGAACCCCAATAGCCACGAGTTTAGACCTAGCCCGTTCGCAGCAGCTTTCAACCCCATCAGTCACGTCAGCGCGTCCACTAGTCCACGAACTTTGGCTAACAACGTTGCGGACAGCCCCGCTCCAGTTCCGCAGAAAGCCAACCCCCCCCTTATTCGTCGGAAGACAAAGGCTGTCGATGTGAACAAGTGCTTGATCTTGTCTCATATCAAGACATTGAAACCCTCTCAAGGTCGGAATTGGGATGACAACGGTGGCTTGAGACCGTCATATGATACTCTGCCAACTTGGAGACAATTGCAGGATGACGAGAAGGCTGATTCTACCATGCATCTTACATATACAGAGTACTTTGAGCGCCAGCCTTTCAGCAGTTCCTCCATCGCCACACCCAACCCACCTCAGGCCGCTCCTCAGCATCCTCATCAGCATCAGTTGCCCTTTCATCTCCAGCATGGCGCTCATAGCATAGGTACTCGCCAGTCACCACACTTAACCCCTATGCAAATGCATAATCAACATGGCGCATTACCTCATACTCCGTATGGTACAGACGAGCATCACATGATGCATTCCAGTTCCGCACAGTCATTTGCGTCTCCTCGTATGGGCCAGGTCCCAGTTGCCTACCCTGCCCAGGTCCCTTACAACCAGCCTGTCTTTATGGGCCACAACAACCCCCAAATGGGACCATACCGCAGCTTTTCCAACAACCCCCACTACATGGCACCTCAGCAGAGTCAAATAGGAGGACCTATGATGATGCAGCCACAATTTATTCATGGTCCTCAGGGGATGGTAGCTGCTCCCCAAATGATGTATCATGCGGGACATGCTCAGTTTATGCCTCCTTCCGGACCACCCCAACCCGGATCAGGTGGCAACAGCTATCCCAGTCCCGTTCGACCTGCCGCCCCCGTCATGGTTCACCAAGGTTCCCAACAAGGCCAGCAAATGTATGGCATGAGTCCGAGTGTACAGTACAACCAGCCATATGGGCTTGGCCAGCCCAGCGGACCAAGCCAGTGATGATTTTATCAGCTTGCCCCCCCCAAACTAAAGGTGTATACATTTCGTGGCAGGGCGTGGCATGGCGTTGCTCGTCAAAAAGTTTTTAATTTGAGGCTGCGATATGACGGCTCCAGATGATGTCCGTTCTAGAGTGGCGCTCAGTCACTCTGCCTACCCGCCTGGCCAGCGAGATGCAACATGGCTAGTACAGTCACTGGTGCGCAGGACTTGGCTAGTCGAAGAATATTGACATCCTTTATAGCCTGAGTTTATAGGATAGTCAGCCAGTCAATGACGGGCGATTTATCATCAAATTTGACGACTCTACAAACATTGGCATAGATTATGTCGTTGGATTTGAAATAAATGTATTCGACAGCGATTGTTACATTTCATGGGGCTTCGATGTCGCACAGCCGCCAATATCACTTCCAAAAGGGTCGCGGTTTGGATTGCATCTCGTACAGGTGATCTCGTTGTGCCCAATCTCTTTATTTACCCCCATGAAGAGAGGGCATTATTATGATCGGCCACGAGATTTGGCCGCGTATGGCCGTCTACTTGGGTAGCACATTCTCTATCAACGCTGCTCCTGGCTCTTTTCTCTCTACCATGTGCTGCAATTTCTGGGGGAAACCGAAGCCGACAGCTTCACCACAAGTGACACTGAGGAATTCCTTGCATCAAAGTTCGGACAAAACAAAATGTGGGGAAGAAGTGTGCTGAGGGCACAGTCCAGGTCACTGCCGCCGGTTTGGTTCTTCTGTCAAATATTAGGGCATGTCTTCGATGGTGCTTTCTTTGAGTGGCACCAAGCTTCACATATCTCAAGTATCGTAATCACACGACTTCGTTTTGTCTTGAAAAGTCAAGGTAGGAAAAAGCCTCGAGGGGATGTCACAAGGAGTGGAGAGCAGTGCATGATACAAGATAGCCTAGTCGGTTAAAGAGTAGTATTCAAAGTTGAGAAAGATTCATCTTGCGATACGATAGCTCCTCGCCAAAGCTGCTGAGTGCTCTTTGTTAGACGAAACAGAATTACTAACTGATTGGCAAGGAATATCGGGTCAATTAAGTAACATGACACTGCAACAGGCTGCAACAAGCTGGAACAAGCTGGAACAAGCTGGAACAGACCAGAAATAAGGCGAAGAACTTGTTTCTGAGATGTGAGACATGTTTGGAGTCTCATGGCACTGACTGTTTTGTTTTTTTGTTTTTTTTTTTTTTTTTTTTTTTTTATTTGTATAGATCGTTTATCCCGTTGAACTCAAAAACTTGGCAATAGCGAAAACCATTCAGCTAAACAAGGTTTTTTTTGTGCGTCAACCGTAGCATAAATGTCTTTTTTGTTATTATGTCAATGTCCTTCCTATTATAAGAGTAGTAAGTAGCCAAGGGTGAAGCGGCTGTTCTGTTGTTTGAGAAAAGCGAAGACTACAAATCTCGGGGATTCTTAGAACCGTTTGGTGACGGCTTTTTTTTTTTTTCTTATTACGCGCTTAACCTGTCCGCTTCTCCAAGGGCACATCCTCGGACAAGCCTGGTTCGGATGTGTGCAAATGTTGTGGCAGTCATGCGTTGTTACATGACAAAGAGAACTCTGGGTGTTTATGAATCCGACGATTTCTGCCATCCTTCCTCAGGCGCGGTGATGACAATGACTGTAGCCATGTTGATGAGGAGGATTAGAGATGAAGGGGTTTTGATGATGAGGTGACGAGGTGACGAGGTGACGAGGTGACACGGTGACGAGGTGACATGGTGACATGGTGACGAGGTGACGAGGTGACGAGGTGAGTGATGAGGAGGGAGGTGCCGTGCACGCTCGCCCAGACCTCTCCCTCCTGCCGAGCTTCCAAAAAGTGTTCTCTGGTGGGTGGCATGTCCCCACTTTACGTTGATCGAATTGATGAACGGCCCAGGTGGGCGATACACAGCGGGGGCATTACACAGCGGGAGCATGTATATAAAGAGAGTGTTTGAGCGATTGGGGCATATTCATCTTCTTACTGTATGTAATACCCGGTATGAAACTTGCCTCCCAAAGAAAGAGAGAAAAAAAAAAGAGAGTCGGGGAATGCGACAACCCGGCCAGAACTTAGGCGATGGCTGAGCATGCGCTCATGCGCTCATGCGCTCATTGGCTGGCAGTTCTCTGCGCCGCAAGCCCGGGAGACCCTCTTCAGCCGAGGTGCGGCCCCAGCTTGTACCCCGACTTATTTAAGCAAGGTAAGTACGCAACTCTTCCCTATCGAGACACGCCATCCAAAAATTCATCCCTACAGTGAATTCCCTCCCGTCTTTTTTTTTTTTTTACGAAAAGAAGCCATCGAAGAGATGACCGCCTCATCACAACCAAAAGTTCTTCTGTTTGACATTGGCGGTGTGTGTGTAAGTCACAGCCAACAACGAAACCTCACTTCCATTTGAAACCTAAAGAAAAAGAAAGAAAGAAAGAAAGAAAGAAAGACAGACAGACAGACAGACAGAAAGCCCGCCGCTCACACACCCTCTCAACCACGAAACAAACAGGTCGTCTCCCCCTTCCAGGCCATCCTCGACTACGAACTACAACTCTCCATCCCACCCGGCTGGATAAACTACTCCATATCGCGCTCCGCCCCCAACGGCGCATGGCACAAGCTCGAGCGCGGCGCCGTCCCCCTGGACGCCGACTTCTTCAGCGCCTTCAACGCCGACCTCCACCGCCCAGACAACTGGGAGGCCTTTTACGCCCGCCAGGCCGCCACGGATGCCTCCCTGCCGCGGGACATGCCGCCCATGCCCAAGCTGGACGGCGAATGGCTCTTCAACGAGATGATGAGCGCCTCCCGCGCGCCTGACCCGTGGATGTTCCCTGCGCTGAAGAAGCTCGGGCAGAGCGGCAGATACATCATCGGGGCGCTGAGCAACACCGTCATATTCCCCGAGGGCCATCCCCTCCACAGCGCCGACTTCTTCGGGGGCCCCCTTCGGAGCCAGTTCGACGTCTTCATCTCTTCTGCGCACGTCGGGGTGCGGAAACCGGATGAGACCATGTACGCCCTCGCCGTGGAGACGCTGGATGCTTTTGCGAGGCAGAACGCAGCCACGGAGCGGGGTAGGAAATATGGCTGGGCGGCCGGCGTGAAGGGTGCGGATATCTTGTTTCTGGACGACATTGGCGAGAATCTCAAGGCCGCCAGGAAGCATGGCTTTGGCACGATACGGGTTTACTTGGGGAGGGCGTACGAGGCTGTCGAGGAGTTGGAAAAGGTTACAGGCCTGGCACTACAAGGCCATCATCCCAAAATCCCCATCAAGCCCAAGATGGAGCCAAGGGAGTCAAGGGCGAAGATGTAAACCGTGGGCAAAGTCACAGTCACACACCCTGTTTTCGCTTTCCGTCATGGCAATTTAGATTTGGCAGGGCCCTCTCTTTGAGACAAAGATTCTTTTGTCTTGCTCGCTCAGCTCCATCAATGCTTCCCAACATATTGCTTACAAATGTGTTACAAAAAAAAAAAAAAAATCATGCATCCAACAACGATCGAGTCCATCAACTGTTTCATAGTTCAACATTGTCAAAGTTCCAAGCTGAGGTGGCCAGCAAGCCTGTAAACCAAACAGGTCCGTTAGCTCCCATGCCAAAAGCCCTCGCCCCCCGGTTTTCCAGTTCCTCCACGGGCCACTCTTGAGGAGGCTGGTTCGGCATATCGTCCTTGTTGACCCTCTTCTCGAACCAGATTCTGATCCATCGCATCTTCTTAGAAATGTCCGCCACCCTGCCTTCCGTGTTCAAATCGGCTGCCGTCGTTTCAATGTCCATTTCAGTCACGAACTGACCGACAGACCGGATTCTCTCCGCCTCGGAAGTTTCGAGGCGCTGGACTAGACGGTCTACAACGGACAGGAAATTCATAGTCATGCGGGCAAAGTGGACGTCCCAGTCTTTAGTTTCGAGGAGGAGCAGGCGAGATGTGATGACGAGAACAAATGTAATCTGTTCGGTGAAAGTAATGGATTGGTAGACGTACTGTGCCGCCGGGAGGGTGAAAAGGATATCGAAGTAGGCCTTGGCGGCAAATAGGCAATTGCGGAGACACTGGGAACGGTACGTCGATGGGGCGCCTCCTTCCTCGGGGATTTCATGTAAGAAGGTCGCTGGCTCGTAGAGGCGGACGAGGAGATAATTATAGTGCAGGGTGAAGAAGCGGTCCCAGTCGTCAAATTCTTCCGACGAGACTTGATGGGCATATAGCGTCCTGTCCTGGAGCTGTTGGCGATCCAGAGATTCCATGAGACTATCAAGTTCTTCTCGAAAACCTCTAGACTGATCATCGAGCAGGAAGAGATATGGTTTTCCTCGTTCTCGATCATTTGCTGCGCCAAAGGCCTCTGAAATCTTTTCCCCCATCTGAACGAGTCTGACATTGTGCTCGAGGAAGATGTCGGATGGGTGGTCCTTGGTACGCTTGATAGATTCGCAGCAAAGATCAACATATTGGCTTCTCAGCGGGTTCTGTCGCCCAAACAAAGTCGAGTTACTGTCCAGTCGTTCAGTATATGCCATGTAACTTATTTGTTTTGATTTTCTCTTCTCTTCTTTTTTTTTTTTTCGTTATTCAAAGCAAAGTTCCATTATTATAAGTCAGGCCAACTTACACAGATAGCAAGCAGTAACATCCAAGAAATGTCCTCTGCTCTTCGATCGAATGCATCTTTGCCGTGAACCTGTCCCGCTTAGTTTGACGCACGTCTTCTGGTATATCGTCCATGCCCATCTGGCGCAACAACGAGTTCGGAATCTTGGTAATGCCCAGATTATGAGCATACCCCAGCGCCAAGTAGGTGAGGTTGGTGATCTGCTCATCGAACAGCGTACGCAAATCCGCCCTTTGGGTTTGGAGGTGCAGTTAGTCACGACTCCACTCCAACAAACCATGGACATGGGACAAGGACTTACCATGAAATACAGATCAGCAGACCCTGCAGCAAGTCCAGCTTCCGCTCCTCTTCCACCAACATATGCTGGCCCAAGTATGCTAATACGTTCCGCTTCATCTTAACCACTCTTGGAATCGGCAATGGCGCCGCGGCGAGCATGATGACTCGGAATAAGAATGGCTTTTCTGCATAGAGTTGCTGAGCAGACATCAGGGGATCAATGACTAAGAAGGGGAAGTTTCGAATATGCTTGTCTCGAAAAAGTGATAGAATCCGATCCGACTGCGTCCAAGTCAGGCCGTAGAGAGGCCCTGGTTGGGTTTGGGCGGGAGCATTGTGCAACGGTGGCAGGGGCCGCTGCTGGAGCCGCTGTCGAGACTGGTCCTTTTCAGCAAAGCCATGTGACGGACGTTCTGGACTAAGGGCAACAGGTGAGGTCTGTGACGGGGCGGATGCTGAGTCTTGCGCTTGTGATGCACCACCACCTGTGGTGCATCGGGCAAGCTGCGAGACCGTCTGAGTTGCGCCTTCAAGCGCAGCAGTCAGGTTCTCAATCTGCTTCTCCAGTTTGGCAACACGGCTGGGATTGCATGTAAGTTTGCATCCCAAAGGCGGCCCAGCGGTTAAGCGTCTGAAGCATCCGCTCTTCAACGCGATAGGGGGGGATTCACCTGTTAAGTGGCCGAATCTGCCTAGGTTTTCTTAGACTCTTGGATGATTTCGGTAAGCACTGGATCCCCATCTTCTCGCACCTGTTGGATTTTAAAACAGGAAGCCAGCCCATCCCATCAGCAACCAGTTTAATGCAAGATGAGCCATCTCGAATTCCAACTCACCTGTCACAAAGATGCTGTTGAATGTTGCAATCCTGGAAATGACAACGCGCCTTTGCGCTTGAGCACGGAACGCATGCTCTTTGCCGCCGAGGGGGGCTTTGCGCTCTGGGCCTCGATTGCGAAGCATCCGGCATTTGTGAATGAAGGGTGATGCTGCAATGCTCCAGGTTGAACGCGGGGGAGGGGGGGCGGAACTGTCTCGGAATATCAGTTGACTACCTCGTTGGTGTTGACAGGCGAGCGGCTGCCACTGCCAGCTGATGCATGACTTTAAAACCAACGCCAAACGTACAGGAACGTCGGGAAATGCCAAAGATGGCCGCCGGCAACACAGTTGACGGGCGTCAAGAGGCTGTGCGCGACATCCAGAGCTTGAAATTGAAGTTATACAAAAGTAGGTGCCTAACGTGACAGAGGTTGCCTGCCCAGCGTCTTGCAGATTGGGGAAATTGTGCCCCGGAACAAAGGCGGGACAGGACGTGGAGCAGTACAAACAGGTTGGGGCTAACCAGGGAATAAAAAACTTAATGAAGCAATAGAACGAAGGACGAAGTACAAATGACGCCGTTGTTAAGCGGAGTTTGTAAGTACTGGCCATCACACACTATGGACCCACTCTGCAGATGGAACTATGGAGTGCGGAAGTACATGATGGTGAAAGCCGTCATACACAGGTACGTACCTAGGTTACCGAGATACCTAGATACCTAAATACCTACCTGGCAGTGTGTACATTGTATTCGAATCTCTATCCACCCACTTCTTTCTTTCCACCCCGGCTATCGCCAAACCCATTCAAAGACCTCCCTTGCTCCCTCGCCCAACCCACCGACGGCTTCGCTCCCAGGCACGCAGCACATGACCTGTCCATGCTCCTCCTGCAATATGAATACCCCGGAAATCCTTACAAGCTTCTCATCCCTAGCATCGTAAGGAATGCTACATTCGGCTACTGGCTGCGGCACCTCGCCCCACGCTGAAGACTAATCAGCTCATTTAAAAGACGAGGTAGAAAGCCCGGGATAGTACGGGATAGTACATCATGAAGTACCCTGGTGTTTGGCTCCCTTGATGCACTACTTCTTAAGGCAACTGATATGCATCTATATTCCTGACAGAAAATGTCTTCCAGTGAAACGCCTCTAACGACCAAAGTCGCATGACGCATGATTTTCTTCATTTATGGGTTGGTAACCGGAAACCCTGTACACAGCGCTATATACAAGACGAAAAAAAAAAAAAAAGTTCCCATGCGCCATACCAAGACGCTCAATCGTCCAGGATCTCGATGAATTCCGTTTCTCTCCTTGAAACATGGTTGGCCAAGTTTCTATTCCCCTGATTGTCGTCGTTGTCATCAACCTCATCGACATTCGGCACCTCGTTGGGTCTCCATCCTCCGTCCAAGTCCACCACTATACTCTTTGTTTGCTCTTTATGCGCTGTTTTCAAAGCGAATTGAACCTGCGCAAAGAACTCGTCAATGCGTAAATTTGAGGGAGCCGCGTCGCTACTACAAATGGGACATTTCCAACCGTCCGCCGATGACGGCTCTGTTTGGCTAAGCGATTTTTTGCCCTGACGAGTTTGAAGCCACGTTTCCAAGTCAAAGCATTCAATGTGCTTACAATCCATCCCTCTGACAGGTATTTCAAACATGCTGGCGCTGAAGGGGTCAGTCATTGATATACAGAGTGAATCATCTTGTACGATGATGTCGTCTGATGTCGTGGGCTGTATGCGTTTACGTATCTCTTCTCGGGTCCTGTCAGCACTAAATTTCTCTTTGTTCTTAATCATGTTAAGAACGGACACATGGTCCATCGTGATGATTATCTCGACGGCAAAATAATAGTAGCACGTTCCATTTGTCGATTTCGAATTCGGGGGCAAGCTGATACTTAACACGTTCAGCCCCTGGTTTAGCGAGTCTGTGAGCTCGATAGGAAGGTCTTGATGGAAATGATGTTTCCTCCGGGGGAATATCGGCTCGTCGTTGAACAGCATATAGATCTCAGACGGCCATACGCAGGATGAAGTTCCCCAGTCGACGCCATGAGCCTGGTCACCATTTCTCAGTCGTAGACGATAGCGGAGAGTGCCTGTTCCGTACCAGTGCACTGAGCCTTCGTCGTTGCACGCCGCTTTTGATCTGAGCGAATAATCAACCGCTGTTACTGCAAATTCAAACCTCTTGACACCCTTTTGAGGAGTAAGTCTTGTTGGTTCCACTGCAAAGCGGTCGAAGAATTGATAGAATCTAGTCCCATCCCTAAAGGGCGTCATTCTATCCGGGCTCCGTGATCGTCCCAAGTGAAGACTGTACTGTACAGATGTCCAATCATGAGGGCTGACGGGATAGTGATTTGGTGTGAGCGGAGCAGTTGAAAAGCCTTGTCTGGCTTCACTTCCCGGACGGAATGAATTCATACTCGGGAACATCGTGGGAGTGGCTAAAGGTCTTTCCTGCGTGGTCCACATAGGTCGTCCTCGGGCATTCCCCACCCCCATAGGTGAGGCACTCGGCAATTGCACGTCTGAGAACTGCCGTTCCGGATATCCTCTGACGGAAGCTTGTGTTGATTGAAGTTGAGGTGTGCTCACTAAACTTGGGAAAGGTTGGTGTGTGGTGTTCGTTGTGCACGCGCCATTCTGCACATTGGCGGACAGCGGCGACGGAGACGCCAGGTGTCTAGCTTGAGTCGGGCCTCTTCCATTGCTAGGAAGTACCCAGTCGCTCGGGACTGTGGGTGGTTGAACAGACGCCGGTTGCTGGATTGAAGCTTGATTACTACTAGGTAATGGTTGGACTCCAGCGTATGGCGTTTGTGTTGTCGGCCGCATCGACGAAGGAACCCTTGCGTGGATGGAGGAACCACTGTCATTTCTTGAAATATTTCTGGGCGAAGCCGAGTTTCGAGTCACGGGTGCAGCGTGGTTTTGGTTTACTGAATACACATCCGCGCTGGTATCCCGCTGCTGATTTACAGGTGTTGATGCAGGTGTAAGTAATGATGGTGAGGAGGTCTCGTTGGCTAGACACGAAGCCATATTAGCATAATATCAAAGGGACAAGCAGGGTGACAGACGACAGAGGCGCAGAAGTGTTTAGAGGAGGAAGCGCATACCTCGCAGCCGATTCTGATGCGTCAACCATGGTCTCATGACGGCCGTATACTTTAAGGCAATCATTTGTCGACTCCTATCCATATGATGACGAGGACTGCCATGGCGCAAGGCAGAAGTTTCGTTTCGCACATCTTCTTCATATATCGCAGCCATGTTGGCATTTATAGGCCCGTCTGGTATCCCAAAAGCTCGCCAACTGTTGTTAAAAAGTACGAATCTAAGAACCGAGGACGGGCATTCTAAACCGAAGGCGAGTTCATGTGCCATAAGCGGAAAGTGCCTTGTAGAAATTATGTCAAGATAGTTGATCCATCGGTGCGTGAAGCTGCTCAAGAACGTGCAAACGGGTTGCATGTACTCTTTGGGGAAGGTGTACGTGTTGCTCGGATTAGATGGATGGAAGGGAAAATGTATAAACCATGCTAGATGATGAGGGCTTATTGCATTACAAAATCCCACGGACCGTTGCAACTGACACATAGCATGACCAAGTTCGGGAATGTCTGCCTGCGTGACTAATGCAGGTTCCGACTGTGTGAACCATTCACAGAGCATCTTATGAAGGATGAAATACGAGACGTCGTGTCGGTCACACGCTTCCATAAGTCTTTCGTACCTCCATCGTTCAAGCGAGCCAAGTCGGTCGCCTTTGTGTTCCAGCTCTGTTACACGTTCTATGACATTTTGCCGCCATATACCAAAGAGTGGTACGGCGACAGGATAGGCCAGTTGAATGGATCCGTGGGGAGAAAATGACGGGGTTGATATGACTCTGGGTGATGCCGCTGTGGGAAAGCAGGCGTTATTGGGAGCAAAGGCTATTTGCTCGTGGGTGTTTGGTGGCAAGTGGTGAGATGAAGGGACTGTGTGTGGTTGAAAGCCAGCACTTTGATCATGGTGCACATCTTGGCCGGTATTGTCTGTAGACATGGGTGGAGCTACGGCTGGTGGTGGTGTTGGTCCTGCTGTTGGTCCTGCTGTTGGTCCTGCTGGTGGTCCTGCTGGTGGTCCTGCTGGTTCTGGTGCTGGTTCTGGTGCTGGTTCTGGTGCTGGTTCTGGTGCTGGTGCCGGTTCTGGTGCTGTGCCCGGCGCCTTCTGTTTCTCCATCACCGCCGCCTGAGCTGCTCGGGTACGCGTCTTCCTGCGGCCTTTGCCGACCCGTGACGGTTGTTTATGAACGATAGCTGTTGCATTTCGGCCAGTGGCAGGTGCGGGAGCAGAACTCATCCACGAGGGTCGGGGCCCGCCGATAAAGGCCTGGCTCGTCTCATTGGCCGCTACCAGTCCCGTTATTCTAGCATTTCCGCTGACATGGGCGGAGATTTGAGGCTCGGCCAGAGGCGCCATCGCTGCCATGACACGAATCAGACTCCAGACAAGGTTTGGTTATGGAGGCGGAACATCCTGGGTCGTGCTTTGATCGTGTATCCAGTTGATTCAATGCGGGTAGCGAAGACAGGACCTGGCCAAGATGGGGAGGGTGGGAAGAAGAAGAAGAAGAAGAAGACTGGCACCTTGTCACGATGTCAACGAGCCGCCTCTATGTCGTGGTGCAGCACACGGCACGCCAAAGGACAGAACACACCTTTTTGTACAATGAGCAGCGTGTGTGCTCGCGATGCAAGGAGATAGTAAGCCGTCGTTGTATCGTCTCCTTGACGGACAAGAGGAGGGCAAGACTGCGGATGCTGCGCTTCTCAGGTCTTGTCACGACCTGGCAACATTGGGGGATCTGAACCTGATTTACTGCCGTGCGAAGTGGCGTTGGGGGGTTCATTCATTCGTTTTGATTTTTTGATTTTTTGATTTTTTGATTTTTTTGATTTTTTTTTTTTTTTGGTTTTTGATTTTTTGCCGGGGTGTTAGGTTTTGGCTGCGGATGACGAGCAGGTGCCACCCCAGGTAGCTGATATCGCAATGGTAGCAGGAAGGAGCTTCAGTTCGGGGTATTTGGGCAGACGGCCAATATAGGTATAGAGGAAAACGAATAGGAAAAACAAGGATCGCATGGGGACCGCGTGAGTTTCTGGCATTTTTTATTGTTTATTATTAATCTACAGTTTGCTGCTGCAGGCGCATGCTTAGGTAAGAGCAAATTCGAACCTGGTCGAATCGGAGAGGGTAGGAGAGGACAAAAGATAGTATGTATACGTCAATATTACGTGTAGGCAGGCAGTTGGTTGGATTGATAAAAAGATCATCTTATTATTTCCAGCGCCACTGAGAAGCAGTCTGGGTGTGTGTACAGATGGATTGCCCACATAACGATTCCATCGAAGGTGTTGCATTTTTCTGTCCGGTTCCTCGTCCTCTGCCTCTGCCTCTCAGCCGTCACGTCGCCACCGTCAACCCGTCACTCCTGACGAACTTGGGAAAAGGTATTTCGTATGATAAATGAAGGCGGCACCAGGACTACGAGGTTTATCTACTTATAAAGTCCCGCTGTGCTCCGACCATGGTACTGTGGAGGGACCCTAGGTACCCTAGGCAAGGACGGAGATATGAAGGATCACAGACCAACGCTGTTCCCGGTCAATGACTGCTCCTTCATTAATTGCGTCCTAAATTAGCTTTCTGCCGCGCTGAAATTGTGATATTCCATGTTGCATTTAGTTCAGTCAGAATCGGGTTGGCGTTGTGACTACTCTTGAATAAAGGCTGGCCTCGGGGAGTGTCCCTCTGTCCTTTGATTGTTTCATCTGCTCTGCTTTGCATGAAGATCCTCACCGGCCTGGTCCTGCTCTGCAACATACTGCACTTGCGGAGCCATGATATGTTGATGCACGGATAGCCAAGTGCTGAACAGCCGTTGTCGAATATGTTAATGTTGCGCTGTTCGTAGGTTCGTAGCTCTAGAGGGGAGACGCACGCCTCTGATTAGGCCAAGGGATTGATGATGAACAGGCGAGGGGGCAAGTCGGAAGCCGAAAGCGGATATGATTGAATTTTCCTCAGCAAGTCAGTCGAAGTCTCTGGTGAAATGACGATGCGTATTTCCCGAACAGGAACAGGATGAAACTGGAGTCGCGCAATCGATTTGGATGAACGCAGAGCATTATTATAATTATGCACCAGCCAGATATCGAACGGCAAACGGAGTGTGGAGTCCTGCAACTGCCATGGCGTGACGACAGTGGGACTGATGAACAAAAATTGTTAACAACCACCGCGTGCCCCGTGCATGCGATGGAAATTGATCAAAAATGACATCTCATTAGTATAGTGCATTGTGTAATTTCACAAGGAGCACTCACCACTCATCAAATGTCTTCATTGATCGCATGCATGATGGCATGATTGATTGCATGATGGCATGGCCGCACGGTCCACAACCGGCAATGGAACTAAACTTAATCCGTGCGCCGCCACCAAAGTCTGCGACTTGACGGCTGGCCCACGGGTGCTTGGGCCCAGTACAGTTCAGAGCACAGGACCGGTAGATTCAGAGAAGAGCAGAGTAGAGCTTAGAATGTAGCAGGTACGAGGTCGCCCCATCCCCACCGGCCGCCACCAACTGTGCCCTGTAATATGCCTGTAATATGCCCCCCCCGTATGCTGCCGCCCAGAGCTCATTCTCCACGCCAATCGCCATTCGTCAACGAAAAACCCGGCACGCTGCACCCAAGCGCACCCAAGCGCACCCACAAGCGCACCCACAAGCGCACCCACAAGCGCACCAAGCAGCAAAGCCAACTCTGTCCACACGCACACGCCCGCCTTCGGCACCGTGACGGAGACCTCGATAGCAACTTTACGACGAGCCCTGCCTCCTTAATTACGCCGACGAAGCAGCAAACGAGCCCATCTTTGCTCAAGGACTGGCCAGCCCCCGGCATTTCCCCTCTCTGGAACGTCCCAAGACTCGGCCTGATGGCGCAGAGTGTTACATTTGCGCCTGAGCCTGCCTCTGTCGTCTTCCATTTATAAAAAAAAAAGAAAAAAAAATCAAAAAGGAGCTGCGTTCCCCCACGCAATTGATCCGTGTCTCACCCGACCCGCGGGTTTCATCACGCCATCTATCATCGGGAGAAGCGACACCACCCGTCCTTCCTAAAGATCATCAGTCCCGTGCTCCATCTCCAGACACAGGACACAGCTACGTTTGCAAGGCGATCCTTTTGCGACGCCAGACCACCATGGCTACGCGGGCAACCAGCGAGCTGCAGCCTCGCCCCGAGGTCGGCGATACCTTGATAGTAATTCGTATGTTCTTTGCATGATGGGATTTCCATCTCGCCGTCCCGACCTTCAGCCTGTGCTCTGCTCCCCTAGACTCGACGTCGCCGTTGGGCCTGAAGCGCCTTGTCGGTGATGCTGAAGAAAAACTTCTGCTTACAATGTATCCTTGCCCCCCAGATGATTTTCAAGCGCGAAGCTCCGATGAATTGAGCCTGTCCAAAGGAGATCGAGTCGAACTGGTCGAACGAGATGATGAGTTCGGCGATGGATGGTTCTTGGGCCGTCACCTTGTCAATAACAACACCGGACTATTTCCCCAAGGTAAATAATCACCCCTCCTCTACCTTGCGAATTAATTGCGGCAATCGTATGCTCACTCGCGTACTTTTTTAGTCTACACGCGCCCAGCACCGAAGAATGTGCTCGCCATTGCCTCTCCCAAGCCTCTACCTTCTCTTTCCGCCTGGAAAGCTGATGATGGACTCAAGGGTGAAGCGAATGCACCTACAGTTACATCCTCAGTTACCCCTTCGGCTCCCGAGCCTGCCTCGAACCCATCACCCTCTAAGATAGATGAAACCAACAAATCGTTACCCCTGCAGCCCGCGAAGCCCGACGTTGCTGCTGCTGCCGCCGCTGCTGCTGCTCCGAGCAGTACAGCGAACAACTCTCCCGCCCCTGAACCCATACGTTCGCCCAGCCAAGCGCACGATAGCCAGGTATTGAACGACACGCTCAATGTTATCAATGAACATATTACCCACTTACGAGCATCACCCAGTGATGGAGGCCTGGGAATTCCTCCCGGAATTAATGACTCAGGGAGTGAATACAGCATGCCGCTTGATCACAGGATGTCGTACATTCAGGGCGAGGAAACGGATGAAGAAGAAGAGAGGGAGCACACCCGACCAGAAGTCGTGCTCTGGAATGCTGACCAGGTTGCCGAGTATCTCTTCACAAACGGAGTGGAAAAGCATCATTGTGAAGTCTTTAGAGATCAAGAGATCACCGGCGAGGTGCTCCTGGGCATGGACCAAAGCTCACTCTTCATCAAGGCCTTTGACCTGGGTTCTGTTGGTAGGCGACTCAAGACATGGCACAAGATCAAAGCTCTGCAGGACGAGGTCAATATGCCGACGACATCGACGAGGCGAACCACCCAGACATGGGGTAGTGATGCAGGATCTGAAGACATCAAAGGGGCAAGAAGCCGAACCAACACCACGACAATAACGTCCCTCTCAAATCGTTTCTCGTCTCATCGCGCTTCATCCAGTCAAACCTCCAAGGCTAGTCCCACGGCCTTGAAGTCTTCCTTTTCACCAGGCAGTGTTTATGACAGCCCTACTCGACCGAGCCACCCTAAACGTCCATCTGCCGCCTCCGTCCGAGAGCTTCATCACGCGCACCAGCACTCTTCTTCGGATCGTCGTGCCCCTGCCCCGTCTGTGACCCGAGCCGTACCGGCAACGACGCCGCCGAGTCTGTCGCCTAACGGAACGACGCTGGATTCGAGCATATCACACAAGAAGCAGGCATCATTTGACCGCAACTGGACTCTTGGCAGCGCATATGGCCAGGCGGCCCCTCCTCCTCGCCCGCTCTCTTCTGCTGGCTTGCAAGACTTTGCGACGGGATCAGATCCAGACCTGCAAGATTCTGCGGTCGACCTTGATAGGGGGTACTTCTCCGGCACCGAGACAGATGGGAGGCGGCGGCACGTGTTGCGTAAACGGGATGGCAATGGCCACTCCAGACAGTCAAGTTACGCCGACGAACAACGAGTTCGAAGCGCCACAGCCCTTTCGCGACACTCACGATTCGGCAGCATGGATTCCTTCCGCGACCCGCCCGTGACACCTGCTGCTCAGAAGTACTATGGCATTCAGTCGACACCACATAGGAAAACGGCATCGACGAATACCACTGATTCGTTCCGTCCTATTCCCCCTGCCAAGGACAGCCCAGCGCCGATCGTCACGAGAATTGATACCGGTTTGAACCCGACCAGGTCTCCGTCGTCGTCCATCAGCGCCCATGCAGGAAAGCAGGGTTTTGGTCCGGACTGGCTCTCTGCTGTAGTCCACAGACCCATGAGCAAGGGCCGGCCGGGTATGCGAGCTATTTCCGACAAGCTCTCGAGCAGCAACCGGTCAAAGGACATGCCGTCTCCGGAAGGGGCACCGGACTTGCCTAGGCGAACAACGTCAAGTACAGCATCTGGAGAGCCCAGCCTTGAGATCGACTCACCAGCTACTGGCAAGAGCTTTAATGCAACGCCGACAAGCAAGGGCAGCAAACGGAAGGGCAAGAAGGATACAAGCGCCTACACCCGCGGGCTTCTGAAGATTGGGCCACTGGAAGCAAAAGAGGGCGCCGACTACTACGGTTGGATGAAGAAGAAGAGCTCCAACCTGATGACCACGTGGAAACCGCGTTTCTTCATCCTCAAGGGCCGGCGTCTATCCTACTATTACTCAGAAGAGGATGACCAAGAGAAGGGCCTCATTGATATCTCCTTCCACCGTGTTCTTCCAGCAGGCAACGAGAGGCTGACGGGCCTGCATGCCACACTCACGGGAGCAGCCAGCGGCGGACACAGCCTTCCGTCGATGGGTAGTGACTCGGTTTTTATTTTCAAGCTTGTGCCGCCGCGAGCCGGTCTGTCGAGAGCCGTCAACTTCACCAAGCCGACGGTGCATTATTTTGCAGTGCCCAATCTCGAAGCCGGTCGTTTCTGGATGGCGGCGCTTATGAAGGCCACGATCGACCGAGACGATACGCAGCCCATCACCACGACATACCAGCAGAAGACGATTTCACTCAACAAAGCCAAGCAAATGCGTCACCGCCCACCTGCCCTGATGAATTTGGAAGAGACGGCGGAAGACGACCAGGCGGCCAAAAGTACCAAGCCGCCGACCAATGGCCTTGGGATCCTAGGCGAGTCCGACAGCGGTGTCTCAGGCATGGACAGACTGAACGGCTTCAAACCCGATGGCAATGGGTGGGCAACAGAGCAGCCCGACTCGGCAGCTGCGTCGCCACCGGCTGTTCCTCAGCAGCAAAGCGCATAGGGTGTTCTATACCGCAAGAGGACCAGATGAGGCCCCGTTCCCTATTCCAACGAAAACCTACCATACCCCCCTCAGCATTTTGACTTCCATTTATGTCTGAAGATAGACGTGCTGCAAAATACTGCCCTTGGGAGTGAGACGACCGTAACACTTTGTACGCAAGCTATAATGAGCCGACATGTCTTTGACCCCTCTATTTCTTACGCTTTTGTTTCTTCTCTCTCTCTCTTCCTCTTCAAACATACTAGACATGTAACATCCTACCCGTTGATTCCCCGTTACGCCAGTTTGCTTCCTTTTTTTTCTCCCCCCAATGTGTGTAATTAAACCTTGCGATGAGCGTCACGGTGGAAACGACGGAGATGGCAGGGCGCAGCACTATGCTATTAATGAAGAACTTGCGTCCCGGCGCGGACTAAATTTGTGCTGCACCTGCGCGTGAAGTGGGTTTCTGTTCGAAGTGCATTTCGTTCCAAGCAGTTTCTATCAAAGTGCGGTTAGTCCTAGTGAAGCGGGTGTATTCAAATTCTGTAATAGCCCCAAGTAAGGCAGGCCAAGTTGCATAAAGTCTGCATTGTGCTGTAGGTAAAGCAGGCTTCTTTAAGTGTGCATTCGTTCGAAGCAGTCTGTCAAAGTCAGCAATTAGTCCCAAGCAAAGCAGCTTCCTGTTAGAGGCGCAGTCTGTTCTAGTAAAGCAGGCTTCCTTGGTATTACATTCCAAGATAGCTTCCTGTTAGAGGCACAATCTGTTCTAGTAAAGCAGGCTTCCTTGGTATTACATTCCAAGATAGCTTCCTGTTAAAGGCGCAATCTGTTCCAGTAAAGCAGGCGCAAGGTCACTCACAACCAGCCCAAGTAGAGCGCCAAGTATTCAAGTCCATTCCACGTCCAACCGCCGTCAATCAGCAGCCGACCTGGATAAGCATGGACACGACCACATGCATCCCGGTCACAAAGTATCAAAGCACGCTCAGACGTGGAAATCGCAAGCCAATTTCAATTCATCGCTACGCGCCTAGGCCAAATAACACGACAGGGACCATCTCGTTCCCTGATATTCGAGCGGCCAATACATGGCCTAAAGACTAATCATGTGCTGTGATGGGGCCCTTGATCGCGTGTTGGATCGCATGTTGGCAATGCACAGGGCCCAAGGGGCCTGCACATCCCGTAGCTCGTGTGGTTGGAGAGCCCCTCCCCAACGACGAGGTATACATCATTTCGATAAGCAACATCGCAGTCTTCTGACCTCATGCGCACCCTCCCCCATTTTCCTCCACAAAACTATTCGCCTCGCTAGGCGTCCCGTAGTTTCTGGTTCATGCCGGTGAGAAGTTGGCGAAGGGACTTCATAAGGTGCTGCTCTACGCCCTCAAAGTGGCTCGTCGTTGACGACTCCTCTTCGCCGCCTTGGGGGACGATGCTCGCGTCCGCAAAGCCCAGCACTCGATCGATGGCTGATAATGTGACGGCCTCGGCGCGAGCTTCTCCCAGTCGACTTTTGAGTGCCTTGATGGACACGTCTTTGAAGCCATTGAGGCACACGAGCACTTTGGCTTCGAAGATGAGAGGCGCTTCCGTCGATACTGCGCCCCCCGGCGCGGGGCTTTTGTTCTTGTTGAACCCTTCAATGACTTGCCGAATACCTTTAATACAGATCGTCTCCATCTTGTCGTTCTCAGTGGCCTCCTTCTTCAAACCAACGCAGCGATTCAACGCCGACATGACGATTGCTTCGGCTTTCGGGTTGCGCGCCTTCTTCAAGTTCTCTACAAGGCCGTTCTTGAGCCCAACCACAGCTGCGAGCAATCGTGGTTCGATGACTGGTCTGGCAGGCGCCGGCGTTGTCGGTGTTGTCGTCGTCGGTGTTGTCGCCGATGGCCGGCCGCCCGGCGTCGTCCCCTGCTGTGGCCCGGTCGGGTCCCGTGATGCGGCAGCTGCGACAGGTAGCGGCCGCTGTAGTGTAGCTTGTGTGCCAGCCTGTATCGCACCAGGTTCCGTCTTGACCAGGCCGTTGGATGGAGGGGGTGGTGGTGGTGGTGGTGGTGGTGGTGGTGGTGGTGGCCGTGAGGCGTATGGCGAGCTGTATGCTCCAAGCTGTGGCACCTGTGCTCTCGCCGGTGCTGGAGGCGGTCCATAGCCGGCCGGTATGTGCGCGGGAGCTGGAGGTTGATGAGCTACCGCCGGTGATGGATTGCCTTGTCCGGGCTGTCCGGGCTGTGCTGCCTGGGCTGGCACTGCAGCCGGCGCGCATGACTGCATCGGTTGACCGTGATGCGGAGGATAAGCTGCAATCTGATAAGCGGGCGACGCTTGTGCGGGAGGATAGCCGGCCGTTGCCCCGAGTGGCACATGTTGTTGACCTGCGTTGTACGGAAAGGCATATGGCCCGTATCCTTGCGTGGCAAGATTCCTGTCCGGCGAGGAGGCCTTGCGTTTCTTGCCGGCATCCAGCTCGACGCCTGGCATGCGAAACCAGAGGTTTGTCGTCTCGTCTTTCTTGAAGGCCTCGTTCCCAATGAGATTGTGTCTCACGCTGCTTTCCCAGCCTTTCGTCTCTGTGTGAAAGTAGAACCATGGGTATCTCTGGCATATCCTCTTGTATATTTGCTTCAGTGTCAGCCCTTCTGGGGCAGCTGTCAGTGTCTCATCGATGAGAACACCGTAATTCTTGTTAGGCTTCTGCAGCTGCTCGTCCGTGTAGTCTTCGATCTTGAGTTCCAGAGGAGGTGACTTGGGACGCGTCTTCTTTTCCTTCTTTTCTCGCGCCCTCCGCTCGAGATCCGACCCGTCGGCCCCTTCTTCCCTTGGTTTGCGCGGCTTGTACTTGCGCTTCTCAGGGCGATCACCCCCCTCCTCCGGTAATGGGTGTTTCCGTGGCCGGCCGACTTTGCGCTTTGTCGGCGGTTCCGTGGGTGGCGTTTGTGGAAGAGTCTTCTTGGCCATTTCTTGCTGCTGCTTCTTGAGCAGTCTTTGCTCCCTTTTCGACATGATGCCGTTCTTGGGCGGCCGACCAGGTCCTCGCTTTTTGGGCATCTGCGGTAGCGTCGGATCTGGCTCGACCGTCGACTCGTTCCTGAATTCCGAGTGATGGCCAACTTCAGCCTCTTCTTCACCGCCAACTTCCTCGCCCCCTTGACCGTCTTGAGTCTCTTCTTCAGCATCTTCGTCGGCCTCTTCGTCGGCCCCATTGTCGATCTCATTCTCGGCCTCTTCGTAGTCGGATAACTCTGGTGCGCTAATCTCCACATCGGATAACTCGTCGCTCGTGTCCTGAATCTCTCCGTTCCCATGCGATTGCTCAAAATCAAAGCTCATCTCCTTTCCACCATGCGTTTGTCGTTTCTTGTTGGCTTCCTCTTCCATGAACTCCTCGGCGCCTGTCCGGCCTCGCTCTACACCATTGATGATGAATCGAAAGTCCACGTCTTTGATCTGCAACCTGTCGCCACATCGCAGAACGACCTTGTCACTCTTATAATGCACATCCTCACAAAAGAAGCCGTTTTTATGAAGAGGGATAGCCTCGAAAACGCCCTCTTCCTGGTTATAGGCAATCTTAAGGTGCTCCCTGGAGATGGCCTTGGTTTTCTTGGCAATATGCGGTCCGGGCGAGTGTATCCCAATGAAAGGAACGTGCCACGGCGACGGCCGTAGCGATGTCAGGTCTACGGCTGCGGCACCCGGCGTATGCGACACGTACTGGCGGTCTGAGATGATATTTTCTGTTGAATCCTCATTCTCCTGCTGTGATGACCCGTTCGTGCTTGTCCTTCGCCTCTTTGGCGGCCGTCCACTTTCCTCGCTGTCGGATTCTGGCCCCAACATGCCGCCTTCTTCGCTGACGTATGATTTGCTGAACTTGCTGCGGTCGTGACGGATCGGCGAGGGGGGGGGCAGTCCCCTGCTGGCGTTTTCCTCGACGCGACGCCTGTGTTCCTCTTCCCGTTTCTCGTCTCTTCGGGCTTGCATCAACGCTCGCTGATCGCGGCCAATGATGACGGCATAGGTTGTCATCTGAAACACGCTGTCGGCGAATTCGACTCTGGCAAAAGACTCCAAGCCCCTTTCCGGATTGCCTTGCCGCAGCAAGCTTGCCGCCACACCATCGCCGTTCATTGCGTCGTCCAGCATGTTGGGGAGGGTTACTTGTGACGGTGTGACGGTAGGAGGCGGTGACATGGCGTTAGGGGCACCAGACATGGAGGCCAGGGCCATCATCATGTAGGCATGCTGATCGAGATTGGCCATTTGCGACGGAGTAAATGGTGTCGATGGTGTGAACTGCTCGCTCGGAGCTACACTCACAATGGTGGGTGGTTGTGGTTGTACTGGTAGGGAAGAAGGGGGAGCTTGCGTCTGGTCGGACATGACAACATCACCCATCCTATGGCTTGGGGCGTCTGGCATCGGCATGTCGCCCGATGGGCTTTGCACAGTCTTTTTGACCGGAGTTTCGACGGAAACTTGTGCACCGTGGCGGGGAAGAGGCTGTCCGGCCATGGCGTCGCCGTTGCGTTGTAGAGTTGCCGACTGCGTAGACTCGGCGACAGGCTGGGCCGATTCATTAGTCGAAGTCAGAGCAGCGAAAGTGGCTAATTCGGAGGAAACATGTGTCGCCGCAGAGGCAGTCGCAGGGGCAGTCCCCAAGGTCTCCGAGGTCGAAGCGGGCTCAATCGTGGTGTCCGTCGCAGTCAGGGTCGCTGCTGCGGGGAGGATTGCGGTTGTTGTCAAAGTCGTCGTCGTCATCGTAGTAGTAGTAGTAGTAGTAGTAGTAGGAGCAGCGGCAGCGGCAGCGGTTGCGGAGTCGTCGACGTCGACGTCGACGTCTTGGTGTCGTTGGTGTCGTTGCTCGTGCTGCTGCCCTTGCGGTTGCCCTTGCGGTTGCGCCTGCTGCTGCTGCTGCTGCTGCTGCTGCTGGTGGACGGGGCCATTCCGGCCATCGCTCGACAAAGTCATCGCTGTTCCTACGACAGCTCCTTCGTCTGGAGTCAAGGCGCGTGGATGGTGGGGGAGCAGCAATTGAGCGATGACGGTGCCGGCTGGCCTCTGAGCGTCTGAGCGTCTGAGCGTCTGATTGACGATGGTGTTGCGGGCGGCGTCGGACTTGAGGCCTCAGGCCGCGAGCAGAAGAACCAACTATCCACTGAAGTCACTCACTGACTCACTCAGCCCTCAGTGGCCGGGCCTGGGCTTAGCCTGGCTACACCATCAACAAGAGTCTGGAGTCTATCTCTGCGCCGCGATGCTGGTGAGAGGAAAAGGAATAAAGACGCGCTGTGATTGGCTGGCTGTGAGATTGATCTCCTCACGGGCAGGCGCAAGTCAGCCGCTCCTCCACTTCTTTCATTTCTGAATCTCATTACGGACTAGTTGGCGGAAAGCAGGCCATGCCATCTATCATCCATCTGTCCATCTGTCCATCTGTCCAATCTATCCATCTATCAATTTATCCATCCTTCTTTGTCCGCATTCGCATTAAACAATCATTGGCCTATGGTCAGGCAGCAGCCAGAACTCTAAATGCCAAACTCATCAGCCACGTGCATGGCTTGTCGCTAGAATAAGATTAAGCCTAGTATCATCTCACCGCGTTCATCATCTCGACCGGAAAACCCGAGCCTATGACTTGTCCTCCTTGGACTCACAAATCATACACCATCCCTCTCACCGAGTCCGTGACGTGCCGTCAGCCGTCAGCCTTTCAGTATTGCATCCGATCTCCCGTCTTGAATCTGAAACAATCGATACCCACAAAACACCATGCCGTAACAAGGACAGGTAACTCTTCGTGGCCCGAAATGGCGGCCACGGACGCGAGCGAGCATCCTGATTCGTCCATTCTAGTCGCCGCCCATGTCGGTTGCGTCAGCTGTGCCGGCCGCTGTTGTAACCCACGAGTTTCGACGCCCGTGGATTGTCGACATATCATTAAGCGCCGGGATGAAGTCTCAATGTGCTTGGCAAAACATAAATCAGATGTTGTCCCTGCAAACAAAATATCTGCCTCTCCCTCTCGTTTCTTGGCTGTCGCTATGCTTGATGCAGAAGGTCGATTTTCCTTTGTCACTTTACTTTGATTTCCCTGGTTTTGGATAATAATTAGAGACGACCTGGTTGTACGTCGTCACCTGGCCTTCTTTCCTCTGTCTTGCTGCTATATATATCACATCTTCTCTATACTTCTTTTCTCAACGACCATCCTTGAACCATTCGGCGCGTTCCCTTACCTCACCAATCATGCCGCTCTGGAACCACGACCCCGAGCACCATGCCGACATGCATGCCTACATGCATGACAGCAATCCTCCAAAGCCCCTCCAGAGAACAGACACATCGCACTCCCGCTACGTGCAAATGCTCCTTGATGTAGACGAGATTCCCCTTCTCCACAGCATCCTCGCTTCATTCTTCGTTTGGCTCCTCCTGGCAGGCTTCTTAGTCTTCCCCGGAACTTTCACAACAATCCAGAAGTCCATCGAAAGCAAACAGTCGCAAGAGTGGACAAACGAAGCGACGGAAAAGATTCTCAAAGGCGTCAAGAACATACCGCTTTTGGTCACTGCAGCGGTCGCATGTGGTCTGTCTGTTGTCGGCATGGCCGTGCTCACACTGAGGCATTTGGAAAATTACGTTTGGATGCTGAACAAACTGATCATTCCGGGCGTAGCCAATTGCCTGGCTGGCCTGATCTCGACGCTCGTTGGCGTGTACTCGCAGCAGCATGGTGTCTGGGGCCTCACCGCCAAGGTTACAGCGATTGTGGAGGGAGCATGTTTGGGCATCGCAGGCGTCCTGTTTCTGTTCTTTGAAATGTTCTTGTTGAAAAAGGTTCGCGACAGTCACGGACTGCACTATGGCAATTTGTCGAATGATGACTTGAGCATGATGAAGAGCGAGAAGACGGCGAGTGAGTTCTAAGAAAACAAAGGCTTGGGGTTTTGAGGGTTTGCCCGAGCGAAAGGCGCGTAGTAGTGCGCAACAGCTGGTAATGTTGCCTGCACTACATCGAGAGCAATGTTGTAATAGTATCCAGGACGCAAGAAACACCAAGGGGATAGAGCCTCGAAGGTTGGTTTTTTTCAGGAACTGAGTAATGGAGCCCTTTCGCCCTGGGTAATCCTGCTTCCTCTTTTTCGTGTTACCCACGCAGCCAACTTATATGCCCAGTGGCAAAGCATGCCTGCTGAGAAGCCCACTGCATCGTTCTTGAACGCGAGAATGCCTGCGGCGGCCATAAGCATAACAGTCCATCTCTCGGAACGCTCATCATCAGAGAGTGAACGCCGCCGCCGTTCGCCGGTGGATGCCTCCCAAAGATCGGGAGCTCCTTTATTCAACGTGTGTCCCACTTTTGCTAGCTCCAGGCCAGCAGCGAGAACCATGATACCGAGCAGGCCTCTGGGGTATGACCGCAGCAGTTCGACCAAAGTCTCGCCGAATATGAGGCCAGTCAGCAGCTTAATAAGTCCCAGAAAGATGATGCTTGCGCCGCTCCGCGCCCCAAAACGATACTGGGCCGCCAGCCCGCCAGCCCCGTGGCAAACAGGCATGGCTCCAAACCACGTTCCACTAAGGTTCATCAGGGCCACACTGATTCCAACAACAGTTACCGATGGTGTTGGCGTGTCAGGAAGCAGATCGGCCGCCAAGGCATTCACAGCAATGATTGAGTTCAGCGTTGTTAGGGGAAGCTGTCCAATTGCCATCCACAACGCGTCCAGATCTGAGGCTCCAAGCCATGCCGGCCAACCGAACCGAGGAACCCAAACATGAAACCAAGGTAGTTTTTTGGATGAGTCAATGAGAGCAATGAAAGCAAACGCTATGCCGAGGATGAAGAACAATAATGCGTAGGGAAATCGCTGAAGTCGTTGTGTACATATTAGGATCAGAAACGCGAAGAACGCCCAGAGACGGTTGTCTAGAACGGGATGCACCCAATCAAGAGGTTGCAATAGGGATGAACCAGCGCCAATTATGAGAGAAAGGCCGGCTCCGAGCTGGATCCCCTTCACAACAGGAACAGGGACAACAGAGGTTACCCATCGTAGCAGACCCGTGACGCTCATGAGCAATACTGCAGCCCCGACCCACTGACCGGCAGCGACAACAGCTCCTACGGAGGAATCGCCTCGGCCAGAAATTGCAGCGGATGCGATCGCCTAAATTGTGGTTGTCAGCGACTCGGTAAGAATGCGGCGAAGAGACGCTACATGCCAGCGTACCTTCATAGGCTGCACAGGCAACGGGATACCAAACGTGATACCAGTGACAATGTTGAAAACGCCAGAAAATACCAGGGTTGACCCTAGATGAATTGATCTCTGGGCTGCAAGGGCAATCATCAGAGGTAGAAGAGTTCCCAGATCCCCAAGAGACCCTGAGATCTCGGCCCACGGGGCACGTCGAAAAGTCGATATATTGTTGGCATTAAGGCGACGAACATGGGCCAGCCACGAAGTCATTTCGACGTGAGACTAGCTAGTCGTTTGAGCGCTAGATGAAACCGCGAGAATGAGAAAAAAAAATAAAAATAAGATAAAAAGTGAGTGGGAGCAAGACGCAAATGCTGCATAAAGCTCGCATGGTCGACTATCCAGAGGCGGCCGAGGTCGTGGTTGTTGCCCGATGCTGTTCTCCACACACCAGCCAGTGCATCAACCCCAACACACTGTCATTCCGCACCGTCCAACAACTGCCTTTCTGGAAGTCGGCGATTTGGGTGCACCACTTCCAATACATCACAGAATTCACCGAGCCCCGCTGGACAGCAATAAGGTAGGTCATGTTACGGCACGAGTTTCGACTGAAAGTTGGCGTGTTCCGTGGCACAGCAGGCATAATGCGTTTTGTTCCTGTGAAGCTGTGGAAGGCTTCAGATGTGGCGATGCAGATTCTACAGTCGGGGGGCATTCTGGCATGATAACGCTGACCGCAAAGCAGCTATTAGCACGAGGTCATCCTAGGTCGCTACTTAAAATCATGGACGAACTCCGGGCAAGCGACTAACCAGGCTGACACCAGGCCGGAAAATGGCGAGGCCAGCATGTGGCCGAATACTCCGTGCCTGGCCGCAAAGTCCATGGCCGTTGGATTAATGAAGCCGCGGAGTATTGTATAGTGGAGAGGCCTTGGTTCGTGTCAGGCATCGTCATCCCTTGTGGTGCTGCTTGTCCATTCGGGCTGGGCCGAATTCGCGATGGCGGAGCTTCGACAAAACAAGTCTCTTTTATTCTTCCACTAATTTTTTTTTTTTGTCTCCTTCGGGTTCTTGGCTGCTGGCAGGGAAGTGAGGAGAAAATGTGACAAAAACAAGAAATGGAGGTTAGCGGTGCCGAAAGAGCCGCGTTGGCCAATGAAGGGCCGGCAGAGTTCAGTTCGCTCAGTCAAGTTACCAACTCGAGTCTGTATTTTGCTCTGGCACGTTTGGTTTGTGGACCGCAAGCACATGATTCACCGCTGCATTCACGCTGGGTCATGTCGCGCAATGGCAGGCGGCGTGATGAAGACTCTGTTCAGCTCAATTGAGTGAAATCTCTGTTCGCTCATGCTTTTATTCCTCTTCCAGGGGAGCCCACCAGTGCTGTGCAAAACCCTGTTGTCTTGGCGCCCCATTCATGCCATCATTCCAGAACACGATGAGCAGCTACACTGCTGCTAAAGTTGAAGGGATAACACGGTACTCCGTTGACTGTTGTGTTTGTACACGAGCGGCCACGACCAAACACTGCGCGGTCGACTAGGGACGAGCTGGAGTTTTGAAACATTCCCACCTTCATTCCGGTCCATGCACAACAGCTGGGAAACAAAACCGGGTAACGGGCTGGTGACGAGAATAGTAGTCCTTGGGTCCCCAAAGGGGCCGATGTTTAGGTATGGTTGATTTGTGTCTGGTACTTCTCGAACAAACGGAACAAACAAGGAGTACCGCATGTGTGAGAGGAGAGACCACTGTCTTGGCGATTTGTTGTACCCCAGTCACCAAAAATTGTCTCGCATGCACCCGACTCCACGATTGTCGGCACTGTTCGGCCGTGAGCGGAGCCGCCATGGTGTGCCGGCCTACACCAGCGTGGAAAATGACGCAGTCACGCAGTCCCATAGGATCCTCTAGACCTCCCCCCCCCATATGGAATGGCATAGCTTTGCAGCTCCCAATATCCGGTGTGTTCCGTTTCTGCTCCATAGAAGTATGACGACAATAGGCAAGGGCCACCATTTGACCCCAGCACGATCACCCACATGACGGATATGAGGGACCACAGAAAGGCTAGGTCTGTTGCAGAGCGTGGCAGAGCAGCACTACTCTACATGCGACTGGGTTCCGTCATTCCCTGTGGCAACACGGATAAGAGCGCAATAATAGTCAGCAGCAGGCCGAGAGCCTGCCGTAAAGTTTTCTCGTGATTGTGTGCGTGAGAGTGAATTTCTTGGTCGGTAAGGTCATGCGTCTAGAATGATGTTTTCTGACGATCCGCCTCACTTTGGAAGTGGGCTGTGCTTTGCTGTAAGTTCAGTGAGTGCACACTTGATCCGCTTGTTGAGCACAGACATTACCTTGAGACTTGGCTCGTCTTGGCTGACCATGACGTTTCTGACGAGGCCGACGACTACCTAGGTAGGTAGGTAGGATGGCTGTCGAGGCGATTTTACGAACACGCACGGTATTTATTCATCAGGTGGGTCAGTTCGGTGGGCTTCAACATGTTTTCGTTCCGTTATCCGGATTGCGCTTGCATCTGCTGCTGTCTGCCTGCTCTTGTAGGTCCCGGACCTGGTAGTAGCTCCTTCCCGCATCCAGTAGTGCTTCATCCCTGTTGGCCCGTAGCGAGCCGCCCCGCTTTTCTGCCGGACTGGCACACTGACTAGGGCCTCGAGTCTGATCAACAAAATCGTGGCCTAGTCCACCTACGCAGCTCGACGAGATTTTGTTGCTCCTCCTCCACCTCCATCCTCATTCACGGCCAGCCAAGGTGAGTCCCGCGCTCTGCTCTCCCATTGAACCCTTCTCCGCCTCCCGCCTCCCGCCTCCCGCTTTCCTCCCGCCTCCTCCCCGAGACGCATGCGTTATGCGCCTCCGATTGTCCTCCTGTCTTATAGCTCTTGCGGCTCCTGACGGCGGCTTTGCGTCACCGCGCCTGCAGCTGCAGGGTCTCGGCATCCCCGGCCAATGCGACTGAGGAGAGCTTTGCAGACGGGAGAAAGCTATGTGCCAAAATAAAAAGTCGAATTTACCGCAACTCGCATCCAAATTCCACAACACAACGCGAAGACCATTGCGGTTCAAGCAGTACAGTTGGCGCATTGCACAGGAGAAGTCAATTGCCTCACTTTCCGCATTGGTTTCGGTTCTCATCCGTCTGAGACCATTTCAGGCCCCGATCAGTTCGATGTCTGGATGGTACATCCTCCAAACGACGTTGCGTTTCTTTTACTGACTTCCGTCCCACGGCAGAGCATTATTGTCGACCTCTCCGCTCACAATCCCCAAGCCACACAAAATGGCTGCAATTGACACTGCTCTCATCGCCCACAAGGCCACCTCTTTCGCCAAGCGCAGTTGGCCCTCTGAGAACGTCGGTCCCATGGTCGTCTTCTGCATTGTCTTTGTTGGTATGCAACATGTTGCTCGAAGCCCCGCCCTCGATTTCCTCACGTGAATTGCCACGACTGAGAGTCTACGGTGTGATGTGCGTGTTTTCCTATTTACTCTGGCTAACCTTGCTTTCTGTAGTCGCTTGCGTTATTATTGCCATCTACGTCATCAAGTGGCTTGCCCGCAGAAAGGAGCAAAAGGAGCGACAACAGGCCAAGTACTAGGAGCCACATGCTAGCTCCAGCTAGCTGAGTTTGAGGATGAGAGGGGAGCAAGAGAAACAATGTCGGCATAATGGGGAGGAGCAACTTGATGCGGTAATGATTAATGGATTCGGGTGAGACTAGATGGAAGAGACAATTTAGACGCATGTCACACGCCACCACACTTGTGTTCTTCCTCGACCGTACTCGTCCACTTGAAACCTCGTTCCCCCTCAAATGTCAAATGTCACACCTTAACCGAAGCCTTCGCTGCCGACCACGTGGAGATGTCAACATAATTTTGCCATGTTTTCGTCATTTTGAGGCGGTGTACACGGGGCATCTTGTTGTGGTTCGATAGAGCAGAGAGAGGGAGGGCAAGAGGAATTTCATTGACGGCGTGCCCTATACTATACTCGTGCTCGGCGGCCATGCTCAAGCTTGCTGTATTGTATATTTTTTTTAGTACTAATAACCTCTTATACCGTACAGTCCATGCCCTGCTAATAACGATTCTTTGCACACACCATTCCCTCTCTGGGCAGAAGAACGATCTACAAGCCTTCCTTGGCCAACATGTCGGCAACGCCCAGGTAAAAAGCGACAGCATTGAAGCCTCTCTGGACGCCCATCCACCCCTTGACCATCCACCTCACCTTGTTAGGCCAATTGATCAAGTCCAGATGATTGACACCCAGCAAGGTCCCCTGGTAAACCCCCCACCTGCTGCTCTCGACACTGACAAGCCCGTCATTCTCGCCTTCGGCCCTCGCGATGATCCTCCCCGGCACACGGAACGGACTCAGCAGCGACGGCGGATCCATCACGGCGCCATACGAAAAGTACCGCACCGCCGGGTCATCCACGACCTCGCTATTGAACGTGCCGCGCACGTAGCCGGTGGTAAGCTGCCCAAAGGCCCGGGTGCCCAGGCCAGCCCTGTCCAGCAGGCCATACAGCCTAGGCAAATAGAGCAAGCCGGCCTCGGCGCCAAGCACATGGTCAGCAAAGGGCGACCCGCGGTGCGGCGTAGAGATGGTCGTAAGCGAGGCGACGCGCGCACCGCCCCGGGCAATCATGCAGCGCGCGTCGAGGCCGCCCATGCTGTGGGCAATCACGTTGACGGGGCCGTCGCACCGCGCGCCAATCTGCTCGCCCAGCATGGCCGCCCGGTCGGCGATGCACCCTGCGGGCGGGACGCTCGTGGTGACGACGCGCGCGCCCTGCGCGACGAGGGCCTCGCGGATGCCGTGCCAGTAGTGGATCGTCGGCAGGGCCGGCAGCCGCAGCTCCGAGAAGCCCAGGAGGCCGTGAGCCAGGACGATGGGGTACTTTGGCGTAGCTGGCCTGTTGGCTTTTCGCGCTGGGGTAAGAGGGAGAAAGGGGGGGGGGGGTCCTTACAGTAGTGGTCGCGGATGTAGGCGTAGTCATCTTTGATCTTGCGGCCGATGTCTCTTGTGCGCGCGTCTTGGGCGCGCGTTCTTGCGCAGGTCGTTTGCGATACCGTGCGGCGACGTATGCTCGACGGCGCGAGGTTGCTATTTGATGGGGGTCCGCGTCGGCGGAGACATGGACGCATCTCTTCGTGGGGAGAGGGGCATGCTGGCTGGATGGAGGAGCGTGATGCTGTTGCTGTTGCTGTTGAAAGGTTTTCTTGGTCGAAAGAGACGCGGGCTGGTGGTGGACGATGGGGGGGGATGCGCTGACGTCATCGTGCAGATTGCAATCAAGGGGTGCAGAACAGCCAATAACGAGATTGCTGTTTTTGACCTTGATTTTGTTTCTATTGTTTCTCTTTTTGCTCTGAATAGCGGTTGCAGTTGTATTTTAGTTTATTAGCTACTACTTTGCCAGAAACGCCAATTCTGTCTAATTTTCTTCCGCTGCTTCTCTGTAAGATCAGCTTCTATGCGGAAAAAAAAAAAAAAAATCCATTCCATGATAATACTCGTAATCATCACACAGAGCGACACATTGCCATCGTTCCATTACCTCTTCTCCGGCGGCATCTGACTCGGTGCATTCTCGTTTGTCACACCACTGTACGCAGGTCGAGACTGCAGGCCGTCAAACGGACCTGACAAGTTCTCTGCCATGGCTTCATCGTAGCTCGGAGGCGCATCGTCGTACGGAGGGACTGTTTGTCCCGGTCGCAGTTGCGGGGGGTATAATGGATCATTGGGAGGGCGCTGGGGAATGGGCGGTCGTTGGGCCTGGTTCTGTGGTGATGTCGGAGACTGCGGCGCAGAGCTGGCTCGTGGGGGTAGTCTTGGAGGAATGTTGAGTGTGGCACGGCCGGGTCGGGTGCTGTTCTTAGCAGCCTCTACCAGCTCAGGTGGCGGCTTGATGCCCGAGAAGACTTCTACTGATGCGAAATGGAGTGGTAGGTATATGGTTTGTGGATGGTTGCTGAGGAAGCCTGACTTGGGTTTGCCCCAGCAGACCCCGAGCTTCAATTCGACTTCGTAGCGTCGAGATAGGTTGCATGTAACAAAGGATGGCGCAACTGTGTTGGGCAGCGGCCTGTCTTTCCACAGGCTATCCGGAACCGCAAGCTCGGAGCCGACTGCGGCATCTGGACCCTGTGTCAGAGGTATGTCGAGGTCCATGTTGGACACGACTACCCATCGATTTGTTTTCTTGTTGTACAGATTGTGAGATCGGACCTCTGTGATGCCAATGAGGTCCATCTGAAATGATATCAAGGTAACCTGCTCCGGACATTCGACGAGCTTTTTAGCGACGAGGCGCAGCGGAACAGGCTGATTGCATGTTAAGATGGAGGGATGCGGTAGCCGAGCTGACACCTCAATCGATGGCGCAACTGTGGCATCTTGAGGTTCTGAAGTGGAAGTGCCACCTTTGTTGACCTTGTCTTCATTGTCTTCATTGTCTCCTTTGCCAGCAAAGAAAGACGCCTTCTTCTTGTGTTGCGGAGTTGCCGACCGGGGCAGAAATGTGAATGGACGTCTGGCGAATGCTTCTTGACCGGTTTTTGGCGGGCGAGGCGGTTCGATGGGAAGAAATTTGTATCCGATTTGGTATCTCCAGTTCTCCTTCAGGAGGCCAGGACGTTGAACGGTGACCTTGATATAGTAGCGTATCTCGGCTTCCATTGGATACCCAGTCAGGGACGGCGGCAAGGTGCGTGTGACATGTCGAAGCAGTAGCTGTTTCGTGCCATCCATAACCCGCACGCCGCCCAAGCCAAAGAGGCCGCCGCCGGATCCGAAGCCGCCCACGCCTCCAAGACCGCCGAGCTTGGCCATGGCATCGGGGTCGCTGCAAGCGTTGTTGATGGGCAGCTTGAACCTGAAGGGGAACTCGTGCTCCCCCGGCTGCAGCGGGAAGGCACCATATGGGCTCGAAGTGCTCGAGTGGTACTCGTCCGGAAAGACCTGCTGAACCTTGTACAGGATCTTGTGGTTTTCGCTCACGACGCTGCCAGGCGGGCCGGGCATTGGCCCCGGAGGCCTGTGAGCAATCCCGCTTTCATACGAGTACGGATTAGGCACCTGAAGCGCCGTGATGGATTCGCCCTCCAGCTTGACAACGATGTTGCCGATATGTTCGGAGCGGTTCAGACCGAGAACGACGCGCCCTTTGACGAAGTCGAGATTTGTGTAGAACTCGGGCTGATCATCCAGAGCTATGCGGATGGACATGACGGACGATGATAAAGGGCAGATGCAGCCCAGGCGAGAGGCATCAGAGGCCGAGTAGAATCGTAGATGCCGGATGTGGAAATTGGGAAAAGGAAAAAAAAAAAAAAAATGTCTGTCAACGTGAAATAGAGAGAAGGAGAGAGAGAGGGGAGGGGGGGGGGGGGGTGGAAGATTAGACCGTCATGTTGTAAGCCCAAGCCTTTTTGTTGGTTGGCCTTCCCTGTCAAAACGGCACAGTGACGCGACCAGCCCAGACAGACTTGAGCGGATGGGACGGGTGCACAGCGGGTTGTTGCGCTGTGCCGGACTGGAAATAGAATCGTGACAATGTGGCTGTTTCGACCGGTCGACAAGAGACAGCTGGTTCCGCAACCGGGAGCGCAGGACGGACAGAGAGGTGCCGAGAGAAAGAAATCATGGTGATGTCGCTCCTGCTAAGCCTCAGTTGTTACGACTTTGAGGCACACGGCACGCGGGTGACAGAATACGGGACAGGTCCTGGGCGGCACAGTGCGGCTGGACCTGTCCCGTATTCTGTCACCCCCACACACGGCCAACATTGGAGCAATCTCTGGCGGGAGTGGGGCTCAACGTCATGGCTACCTCCAGCCTGCTCCGTGCAACATAATTGTCATGAATCAACGGACAAAGGATGCGGTAGTCGAAATGGAGTCTGATAGCTTCACAGGAAGCGTAGACACTAGACTAGACACAAGACAAGTCACCAGCTCAACCGAGGTTCTAGAGGCGATGTGACCTGAGGTGGAGCTGCCATGGGTCAGTATAGCGTAAAGCTGCTCTCCTGATTGGTTGATTGGTCCCTTCCTGCCTTGGATTTTCTACAGAATCGTCAAGGTCTTGACGTGTCTGGTCTATCTGTATATCTACAACAACTACAACAAAATAAGAGACGAATTGTAAGGCATTACATATTTCCCGGACTCGTTTCAACTTGGCTGCCATGTCAAACACGGCATGTCGCCAAGACCGGCTAACACGCATCGGGCCAATTCTCCGCTCCAAGACGCCGGTTTCCCCATGATTCGATCCGCACCGTTCCCACGCTTCTCGGCTCGACTGGCACGACTTACCTAGGCAAGTTGGCTATCTCCTCACCCTGGTTGGGACATGACATAACGGGCCCTGATAAGGCCATTGATGAGGTTGCAGGACCCGGTCTGTAGGGTTTTCATCTGAGCCCTCTACTCTGCAGCTTCGGAACCCTGCCATAACAAGCTCCTTGAACACAAGATCCAACCCCAACAAATCAACAAATCAACAAACATGGTCCGGAAACCCTAAGGGAGAGTACCTTCTCCTGACCTTCTTCTTCTTCTTCACCGTAATGCGGTGTGTTCTTTCTCTGAAGGAAAAAAAAAAAAAAAAAGACTTCGTCGCCACCATGTCTGCGAAACTCATCCTCCCGCTTTTGTCCCTGTCCGTCATCTACTTCATCTGGTACTTTTCGTACGTAAATGGAACTAAGGACGTGGGCGATGCAGTGTTGCTTAGCAAGAAGCTCCCCGGGCTCAACGTCCCCTTGCGCCAAGTGTACACGGGCGTGGAACCACTGGATAAGCTTCTCGTGCAATTGACTGCCTTCTTCTGGACATTGTCGGATGGGAGCCAGCCTGGGCTGTTCCTCCATTCCGTTGCGTTCTCGGGAACGTTTGCCTCGGCGTGGATTTTGGTGACGCTTGAGTCGTGGAGGAAGGGGAGCGAGAAGACGATGGCGGCGTAGTAAGTTTTCAATCCCGTTTCCGGTGTTTTGCATCCTTGGTTTATGAAAGCAGTTTTTGTAATCGTGGAATAAAGGGGACAAACTTACTTACTTATGGATCAGCCCTGCGTTTCTCGGCCTCGCGGCCCAAGTCCTCACATTTGCCTTTGCAGCTCCCCTGTATGGCTATATTCATCTCACTCGCTCTGCCGCCGCCGCCGCTCCCTCTCCCAGCAACATGCGTATCCCGCACGGCGTCATCAAGGCGATTCCTTCCGTCTTCACAGTTTGCATGCTTGTCCCGTCCTTGGCTATGATTGCGCCCATCTCGGACAAAATCACCTATGACCTGAAGCAGATTCTCATCGCAGTCTGGCATCCGTGGCCAGCCTACGTCGCCATCCTTCTAGTCATAGCGCATTACACAGTGGGCAACCTGCTCAGCAATGCCAACACGCCTTCCAACAACCGCAAGGTCCGCAGCTCCCTGCGCTTCGTTTATGCCTTCGCCTTCGCCAACACGGCTGTCTCGCATCTAGTTGCGGTAGTCATATCCTTTGCCACAGTGTTTGTGCCGACAATCTTCCGACAAAAGTACGTCGAGGTGCTGCACCCGTTCAAGGTGTTCGGCCTGGCGCTTCCTTGGGCGGTGCCGGCGCGTAAGGTGACCACCTTGGGAGAGGGGGTGAAGTTGTTCCTGGGATGGGACTACGCCATTGGTTCTATGGGTGTTTTGATCTGGGCTGTGAGTCTCTACAGATCTGCTCACAGGGCCGCTGGTGTCCGAGTCGGACTGATCGACCTGCTGTACAAGGTGGTGGTTCTGTCGGCGGTTGCGAGCCCTGTTGGCGCGGCGGTCGTTCTGATGTGGGAGCGCGAGGAGCTCTTTCTCCGTGATGCGGAGAAGTCGAGGAGTGGGTCTAGGAAGTAGATTGGGCTTTATGAAGTTGGTTCATTGCTTTACCCATGCGCATGGGAAAGTCTGAACCCTTGAATAAAAGTCGGAAACTTAGTGCGCTAGAAACGCAATGCGACATGATGCCCATTAAGTAACCAGCGTGTGCTAAAAGTAGAGCACATCCTCAGGATTCCAAGTCTCGAAGCCAGATTCGTTGCAAGAACAATGTTGTCTTGCTCTTGCACACCCGCGAAGGCTAATCCCAACCTACCTTGACTGGAAAAGCGACCGAATGCTCAACAGAAACCCTTAGTGGGAGCGGCAAGGCTGCTATTGGCCCATGAACAGCAGCCACTCTACTAGATGCATTGGTCTCGCAGGATAGAAATGTGTCGACGTACGCAGGTGCTCACCTAGGGTCCAGCGACTATCGAACATGCTCGAGTCCAGCCACACCTGCAGTCGCCAGTGGCAGCACCTTGGAGCAAACGAATACGGCCAGCCCAAACGACTTCTTCAATATGTATGTCCTAGCCTCATCACATGGTATGTCCAGGTCCAACGCATACATTTCCAATTTCGCCTGGCAAAGTGTATAACTTGAGATATTTGACAGCTTACATCGCCCGCCGTTATCCTAAATTCTACATGGTACGCTTCAAATCATCAACGTAAATAGCCGGGGTGGTCGTGCGCAACATTGCGTAGTTGTCCTCGAATAAATGGCGACCTGGAAAGCGCATCTGCCTGTACGTTCCAGATATTTCTCCCCCATTCGAGGAGCTGGGTCCCAAAGTCACGGAGCATGTCGTCCACGCCAGCTTCTGTGCTCCGAAGCAGCGCGAAGTATTCCTCATCCGAGCCAAACGTGGCTGCTGTCCAGACCTCTTTCCAGCTCTTGATCGCCTGGACAGCCAGTCGGTGCTGACTCTGCACGCGGGTGGCCACCATGTAAAACGAGGACCTCTTCGTGTGGCCGGCCGTAGGCTTGAACAGCTTTATGGAGGAGAACTTGTGGAAATCCCACAGGAGCTTGGCCGTGGGCCAGGCCTCGAGCTTATGCAGCAGGACGACCATGGTCCCTCCGGGTTTCAGGTGCTCGAGCCCAAGAGCCAATTGCGCGGTGATCAACCTTCTTGCCTCTCGCTTATCTCGATAAGAGCTCTTGGCATGCGTTCTTAAAGTCTGGCCGTCGCAGATGACCAAGTTGTAAAGCTGGTTCGGCTTGAACTGGCGGGGCTGGAAGGCATCGGCGTCCGGGTGCTCAGGCGGTATGTCGACCACTCCCATGTCTTCAGCAAGCATGGTTGTGTCAAGGAGCCGCGTGTCAACATGGCGTCTGTTCGGCAAGAGAACCTGATGCCCTCCCATGGATGGCGGCAGAGTGAAGGCCAAGGCGCTTGATCCTGGGTTGTAGCGCATTGCCGTTTCTAGGAAACCCCCCGGAGCCATGCACAAGTCGAGGATGCGGGCTCCGTCTGGATGCTCGTGCCCAGCCGAGAAGGCATTGGTAGACTCGTGCAGCTCCTTCCCGATTCTTATCATCAGTTTGTAGAACATGTTGGCCATCTTCTCGTCGCATCCATCGGCGTTTTGGCGTTGCCTCTGGAAATACACATCTCCCTCGGGGTTGTCCCACCCCTGCAGAAAGGTCATCAGTCCTGCCACTCACCTTGTTCAGCGGCTCTGAGGATACATACATACCAATCGTCGAAGATGACTGAGTCTCTGGAAGACTTCGCTCCTTGCGAGTAGGAACGATTTGATGACGTTGTTAGGCCATTCATTCAGCTGATCGATAGCATCTGATATTCCACAGCCTGGCACTGGCTGTGCGCCCAAGCCATCGGGGGCTTCCATATTCTCGTATTGGCCGCTGAATTTCCAGGTACGGCCATTGGAGAGCGGAAAGTTTTCTTATGTATGTGTGGAAGCCCAAGTACTGCGTATGTGACAGATGAATATTGAAGCGGTTGCGTTTGCAGCAGTTTTGCGCTAAGCCTGTTCTAGATGGCAAACGAGAAAGGTGGAGCAACAGGTACGTCACTGATGCGTAAGCCCTTACTGGTCGAACTGCTTCGCGCCATTCCCATCTTTGGTCAGAGCGCGGCACAAATGACCACTTGAAACCTCCTTTTAGATATATATCTTTTTTGGTAAGCTGTCACTGAGCTGTAACAGAAGCTTGAACACCTCTAATGAAGACTGTCGGAAAAAGTAGCAGCACGCACTCCAATTGGCAGAGCGGGACCGTGTAAGATGGCCAACGCGGGATTCTGGCCTGTTGACCGTAGCCACAGCCTGCGCACACACCAGAAACAAAGGAAGCTCTGTTGTGATTATCGCGCTTTGTTTGTTTTGATTAGACGATTAGGGTAGAAGAGAGGTCTGTGCACGAATCAGACAAAAGCCTATATATAAATGGCTAACCTAGGAGGGAATATAATAGCACTCCATAAAAATCCAATCAGGGCTAGGTTCATCCAACTGTCTGACCTATTATATTCATCCATACTGCAGCCTCCTGCAAACAAAACTTGTGATATCTCACGATGCACATGAAAGAAGTTATATCTACGGCTTCCCTTGTCTACAGATAGCTTCAATCTCCAGACAATCGAGTCAGTTTTTAGCACAATACCTCGCAGAGAACTAGTACACACTGTTCCCTTGATGCTTCCAATAAAAATAATAACCGGAGAAATGGACATGCTACGCCTTATCGAATTGGCAACCATGACCGCGAGCTTTGACGCGATGGTACTTGCTGATTTATGACAACAATTGTTATCTTCACACTGGCCAACGCAAAGTGGAGGATAACAGTGAATCTCTCCTCTGTTTGCACTGACAACATTAGAAGCTACAGATCATCCTACAAGCCATCAATTAATTTAGTCCCTTTGGAGACAGCATTTGCAGTCACTTGGGGCACAGCGTTTGCAGTCACTTGACAAACAGCCCACCTTGCGCGGCCTTCTTTTTTTCAAGCAACAACATTGTTTCCAAATCCCAAAGCTCATATATATCGGATAGAAAAACCTCCATTACTTGCTTGCCATCTGTTACTATGGACTCTGACATCGACCAGGCAACTCTTGCACTGGTGGTTGAGCTTCAGTTGCAAGATGCAGAGAGGTTGAACAAAGGAAAACACCGCGAAGATGAGAAACCAGACCATGAGCACGCCTTGGAATTGTACAAGTCGGAGCTCGAATCACTCGCTTTATGCCACTCCGACCACGTCATGAGCCGCAGCATCGCGCAAGCTGTTTTGACAGACGGCAATGTGATCAGAAGCTACGAGGAAGAAGAGCAGCAGGCTGCCCGCGACCGCGAGTATGCCCTGAACGTGGATGGCCCCCCAGGAGAAACGGTTACAGATACGGCAGATACTGCAGTTGCTGCAGATGCTGCAGAATCGGTTGTGGACGATGACATGATTCAGAAGCTGGCGGTCTTGTATTTTGATCAAGACACGGCTTCGGTCGTTGCCGAGTCTTCTGCATCGGGAAGCCAGAGGCGGACATGCACGCCTGCCACGGAGGATGACGACAAGAGACAGTGTGTGGCCTGCATGACGGAATTCCCATTCTTTGCCACTATACGGTGTCCCTGCTCCCACGAATACTGCCGTCAATGTTTCGCGGAACTATTCAGAGCAGCAATTGCCGACGAGTCGCTCTTCCCTGTGCGATGCTGTGGGAAGGCTATACCTCTCGGCCTCAATCAAATCTTCTTGCCTGCAAAACTGGTGGGCGAGTATCGAGCAAAAGAGTTGGAGTACACTACAGCCAACAGGACGTACTGTCATATGCCTCTTTGTTCGACATTTGTTCCACCGTCATTTATCCACGACGACGTTGCGACCTGTGTAAAGTGTCGGAGCCAAACTTGCGTTATTTGCAAAGGTCCTTCCCATAAGGACGAGTGTCCTCAAGACACCACAGCGCTAGATTTTCTCAATTTTGCGCGTGAGCAGGGTTGGCAGAGATGTGGTTCGTGCCGCAGACTGGTCGAGCTCAGTACAGGATGCAACCATATAAGTAAGTGCCAGCTCACAACTCCAGATGACAGTTCACACGAGCCTCAGCCTGCTGACATTCTGCTCAGCCTGCCGATGCGGTGACGAATTCTGTTACGTCTGTGGCGTGAAATGGAAACATTGTACTTGCGCGCAATGGGACGAGGATCGGTTAATTGATCGCGCAGTTGTTCTTGCTGAACGACGGGGGGCCGAAGTGCAGGGGCAAGAACGAGACGTTCTCATTGAAAATCACCGACGACATCTGATAGAAAATCATCATTGTTCACACAACACGTGGGACAATCTTACGGGCACGTATCGATGCGAGGAGTGTGGGAGTCAACTGCCTCATTACATTTATGAATGCCGCCGCTGCTGGATTCGTGTGTGTCGAAGGTGCCGATTCAATCGTCTTTTGTCGAGGAATCAGCGGAACAATTCGAGGTCGTGATAGACGTCGTGATAGACGTCGCGATATTTATCATTTTGCTTATGGAACAGCCAAGCAGCTATTGTATGATATCTTGTAGCGGATTGATATGATTTAGATTCTTCTTCTTCGATCAATCATCATCACTTTGATCATCGAATCTTGGAACATGTTTGAGTGCCGGGGTTCGGGCAGAGTTGTAATGATGAAGGATGGAAGCATTTTTAAGCGCTGTCTGTGATTCCGTGGTCGCAGACCTGAATATTGATGGGTTTGACTCCTGTCTGCGAAAGCTATCCGAATGCGGGGGAAGCAACCCCACACGAGGGCCAGGCACAGCCACGTAAGCCACACAGCCACATCCCAAATGCCTACCTCCCCACCCCAACCCCAACTTCACACATCATCACAAGACCACCACCACCACCACCACTACACACCATGCATCGCGCGTGCCGGCCGCCCAAGCTCACCATCCACCCGCCCCTTCTCAACACAGCCTGCCCCTGGGCCAGCACGCAAGCCGACCTGACCGCCTTGCATGCCATCCCGTCGACCGGCGCCATCACGACCCGGACGAGCCTCCTCTCCGGCTTCGAGCACAACCCCAAGGTCCACCACCACCGCTTCCTCGACCCGTCGACCAACCTACCCGTGCGCCCGCCGGCCCTCCTAGCAAGCAGCCTCAACAACTACGGCTACAGCCCGCACCCGCTGTCCTACTACCTCGGCGCGGCGCAGCGCCTCCCCGCCACGAAGCCCGTCATCCTCAGCGTCACAGGCTCCCCCGCCGAAGTGGCGAGCTGCCTCGCCGCCATCCAGCGCCTCTCGTGCGCGGCCCCGCTCGCCATGGAGATCAACCTCTCGTGTCCTAACATCCCCGAAGCGCCGCCGCCCGCGTACAACCCCGCCCTGCTGGGCGCCTACCTCGCCGCGCTGCCTGCGCGCACGGGCGTCCCCGTCGGGATCAAGGTCCCGCCGTATACGTACGGGGACCAGGTCGTCGGGCTGGCGGACGCGCTGGAGCCGCATGCCGACAAGGTGAGCTTCGTTACTGCGGTGAATACGCTTGGGCTTTGCGCGCTGGACGGGCTGGCGGGCGGGATGGGCGGTGTTGGGATGCATGCGCTTGCGCTGGGGAATGTGGGCGCCTTGGCGGAGGTGCTTGCGAGGCGGGAGGCCCTGCGGCATGTTGGCCTTGTTGGCGTTGGCGGCGTGCAGGATGGCGCTGGGTACCGCAGGATGAGGAAGGCCGGCGCCATGGCCGTTGGCGTGGCGACTGGTCTGGGGGCCCAGGGCGTGGGTGTGTTTGGCAGGATCGAGGAGCAGGTTGGGGGGGAGTGGTAGGTTTTGGGAAGAGAAGCATCGCTCATATTCAATCTAGTACCCTACGTCTAGTCGCACATGCCTCGCAAAGCCAGTATATCCACACGATGACACGAAATCATATCCCGAAAACACCGATCCAAACCGACCCGACGAGGGCCATGCGTCCGTTCTTTTGGGAACAAAATAATGAAAAATATAAAACCAAACCCCCGCCCTAGCTTTTAGCCTGCACCAAAAAGATTCGCCCAAATCATCATGACTCCATGCCATAAAAAAAAAATTCAGATCGGGGTAATGATATCAATACTCGAAAAATAATAATAATAAAAACATCGGACCTTGTCATCACAACGATGGTGGCCGTGTTCCTTCACTGTGCTCGGTGTACGTCTGCGACAATTTCCGTCGCTCGATTTCGTTGGTGTCGACGTGTCTGGACATCTTCCACCATTTGCTGCTCGGTTTCTCGCCGGGTAGCTGCGCGCTATTCTGTCGACTCTGCGGCGCGGAATCGCTTGATCGGGCCTCGTCCTCCTGCTGCGTCGCCGCGCGGACATCAGGACTCGGGTCGACCATGAGCTTGGCGCTCCGAGACGTCATTAGAAAGAGGGGATACACCACCATGGCAGCCTGGAGGGCGATCATGACAATGTATGCCGTCTGGACGCTGCCGCCGTTGTGGATCACGCTGTACATGATGAAAGGGAAGAAGGCCGGGCCGGAGCCGCCCATGGTGATGAACGCTGCGGCTCGCTTCGTACGGCGCCCCTGGCCACGGAGGCCGATGGCGAAGATGAGCGGCCAGATCGGGCCCTCGGCAAAGTAGAAGAGCACGACAGGGACGACGAGCACCTCTGCGTTGGCCGGATGCAGCACGACGGGGAGGAGCGCAAATAAAAAGCACAGCCCGACAAACATCAAGAGGAGAGCGCGAGGCTGCGGGAGCCGGCGGTTCGAAACCGAGAGATACGTGACGCCTGCGGTAACAAGGCGTGAGAGCGCAAATGCGCTGTGGCCGACGACCACGTAGTCGGGGATCGACAGGGACAGTCCGGGTGGTCTGTCCGGGTCGTGCGCCGAGCCAAACGACGTACCGCCCGATACCGAGCCGGAACCAGTCGGGTCGCCGCCCGGGAGGATCGACACGAGGAGGCTGCGGAAGTAGATGCTGTTGCTTACTTGCCCAGCCACATACATGTACTGCGTAAACACGGCCAGCACGAGACTGACTGTTCGGAGCTGGAGCCCGCCGACACTCCGTTGCTGGGGATTCAGCGGCAGCTTGTTGGCCGCCCGTTCCAGCTCGCCATCGCTGACTTCGGGGAGAGGCATGTAGAAGAAGACCAAGCCCAGTGCGACGCACAGGAGCGTGATGCCCAGGTAGGTCCACTGAACATTGATGAGAGTCTTGCTCGACGACTCGGCCATGCTCTCCCGGCTGATTCCGGTGAAGAATACCTTCTCGGCCAACAGTCCACTGACGACGCTCCCGACGCCTTGCACGGCCTGGGCAAGGAGGATTCGCGTCTCGCCGTACTCGGGTGGTCCACACAGCACCATGAAGGAATTCGCCGCCACTTCGAGGATCGAAAGGCCGAATCCGACCACGAAGCTGCTCAGCATGTACCCGCCATACGAGTTGGTCACAGCCGACGGCCAGAAGATGATTGTGCCTATGCCGTATACACACAGGCCCACGATGAACGTCACTTTGTAGCCACCGACTGTCTCCGCGCCGTTCCTTCCATGACGGTGCAGCCGGTAATGCTCGTCTCGTCTCAGAATCCACTCGCCGACGAGAAGGGGTCCGAAAAAGTATCCGCCCCCAAAATACGCGCTCGTGAGGCCGAGAGTCTGCGCATCCGTCATGTTGTTCACAACGCCAATCGCATTGTTCAACGTGTTTAGAAGACCGTAGGAGATGCCCCAGAGGAAAAAGAGACTGGCGACAATAGTGCAAAACTTGAACGACTCGGCAGCGTTGGCTCGCAACATGCTTTTCGGCTTCGTCATGTTTACGAAACCAAAGTAGATGGCATTCTCAGCCGAGGCTGTTGACACAGTAGCATTTGTTTGGGCTCTGGTTACCCCCGGTATATCCTCGTGAGTGCTTTCGCCCCTAGTAAGAAACTCCATGGCGCTCATGGGCTCGCTTTCGGGTTGCTGATGTTTGTCCGCTGTGCTTCCGCCCTTAGTCCCGGATTCTGGCGCGGTCACAGAATCCTGCGCCACGCTCGGGGCATGCCGAGTGGGCAGAATGTCGGGATCACTAGTTGACTTGAGAGCTCTCGCGAACCGGGTTCCGTGTGGTCCGTGGAGCATGGCGGGTAGCAATTTGAGCATCAGCGGCTTGAGGGTGGGAATGCAAGCACAGGCCATTCCAACGTTCACTTCGACCGCGCTCCACATGAATGATAGAGAAGCGTTCCAAGCGAAGTCGACACTTCCTCCGAAGCGTGAGTAGGGGTCGTTTGAGGAGTCGCTTGGTACATCTGTGATGGCTCTTTGCAGATAGTAAACACGCACCACGTCGACGATTGTGACAAAGATACCGAGCGAGAAGGTAATGATCAGGATCGCTTTCTGTCGTATGGGCAGTCGCATCCCCGTTAGAACCAGTATGGGCAGTGTCAATATGGCAAGATCCGTGACGATGTTGACAGGGGCAGCACATATGAATTCAGTGAGGATGGGAATGCACCTTGCTTCAGGGCTGATTTCCGCCATCCAAGCCGCAGCAACCGGATTGCACTGAAAGATGTTCATAAGAGTGAGAACGGTGCCAGCGACGTTGACGATGGCCATTGTTGCCCATGATGCATATCTGAAAACGACTTGAGTGTTCTTGGCTAAGCGCAAGTAGAAAATCAATATGCTCGTCTTGGTCGCCATCAACGCAGGGTTATATAATATGGAAAAAACATATTCGACACGTCGCAATTTCAGCCAGTCGGCGTCACTGATATCCACGTCGTGTTTCCCCAGGCCGACTGTTACACCAAAGTCGATGGAGAATGAGAGCGACAATGCCAAGAGCCAAGCCAGCATCATGACTCTATCATCCCAAGTGACCCGCCGTACGATGCAACACCTGCAAATCATGCGGGCGCCGACGAAGACTGAGGCCAATATCAAGGTTGCCGTTGTGACGGCGAAGACAGCGAAGCCGCGATTCGGTACAGGGCCATGGTCTTCTGTCGAGTTGGAAGACATGGCGAGGCATAGAGCCGGGCAGGCATGCAGAAAACGAATTGTCGTCAAAAGGCGGAAAACCGAGCCAAAGGAGAGAGACTCTAGTGGCCAATCTTGTCGTCGCAAACGATGGACAGATTCGGCACGGACATGTTTCTCGGAGGGATGGAGAGAGAAAAATGATGGATATTGTTGTGATTTTTTTTTTTCCCTTTCAAGTCCTCTGTTGTAGCGTTTTGCAAACGATGAGACGAGTCTCTGTTGTCAAAGCCCGGGTTCCATTGGATCGCAAGCGATGGCTATGGCTCTGGGTTGCGTCGCGAAGGAAAAAGAAGGAAGAAGACGGTCCAAAGATGTTGGCCTGGCCAGAAGTCGTCAAGATTTTAAGGCGCCGCCCAAGCAGGATGTCAGTCTACCGTTCCGTTATATGGTAAAAAAGTGAGAGGACAGGCCGACAGGGTGAATGTCGTACGCCGCGTCAATCTCTTAATTCTCGACCTCGAGCGACCTCGAGCTTTCGGCGGGGAACTCCACTCGTCGCCACTTGACACTTCGATGGCAGTGGCAGGAGTAGCGTCGCCTAATCGAGACTTGGCGCTCTTAAATTGCAGGCATGAACTAGGAGAGAGAATAGATCACGATGATAAAACGTGGGGTTGTATGTGGAACGATCTGGGTGGACAGGCAGCCAGCGAGCCCAGCAGCGAGCCCAGGTAAGCGAGGGCGCAGTCGATCCGATTGCGAGCCAAAGCAGTGCTTGCGTGCCAGCTCGGTTCGGCCTGGCGAGATGGACCGACGCCTTCAAATTCAGGGTCGAAAGCATATCGTGTCGAGAGGTCGAGGCCAATGAAAGAGAGTGTGCTAGCATCGGGTCAAGATGAGTCCAATACGGTCTGGCCACGATCCGCGTGTGCCGAGTAGAAGGGGTATTTGCGAGGCGTCGACTTTTTTTGGCAAAGGAGATACGAGACGGTCATGTGGCGCACCAACCAGAAAGCAAGAACAATCATTCATCATTCATCATTCATCATTCATCACCCATCATTCATTACATGGCTGCGTGAGGGCATCTGGACTACCGAGTAACATCTCTATCCTGTCTCTTGTCTCTTGTCTATGATATGATATGATATGGTATGGACCATGGGGCCCACTTTTCCTCCCCGAGTGAACGGGGCGACTCCAGGTATGTCCTGCTATAGGAGCTATGACCTAATGACACCTATTAGTTCTCGTCTGATCCCTGGTCATAAGACAGCGCCTGCTGCAAAGACTAGCAGGGTCCAACTCCGGGAGGTTGGAGACCGGCGATATAGCTCTTTATGGCTCTTTATGGCTCTTTATGGCTCCGGCTTGTGTTTCGTTACTTGTACTTATAGTATGAGCTTATAGGTGAACTAGTGTATCCCCCTACAGCAAATTTTTAATTGGTCAACAAAGTGGATCGATACGCGGGGCATTACCTCAGTTTGCAGATCTTTGCCTGCCTTCTTCCTCATTGTGGTGCCCAAAGTCGCTCCTGCCTCAACTCGCCCCCAACTCGCTCCCAACCCCCAATACGCAGTCATCAATCTGCAGCCGCTAAACTCCTCCGAGCAGGATGCATGTATGTAGAACACCTTCAGCACCAACCCTGTTCCTCCGTCGCCTCCGTCGCCTTGCACTTGTGATGCATTCATTCCGCAGGTTTTGCGCGTACGTGGATCAACAGTCATATCAAAAGTGCGGAGTAAAGAACTTTAATTTTTGGCCAGCCATCCACGCTACCGTCACGCCACCCATCTCGCAACCCCGTCGATGATCGGCGCGATTTGGGGATCAAGTTGTATATTTTCGATTAATCAAGCCATTCTCCTTTATTGTTAAACCTACCGCAACTTACCGCAACGACCTACCGGCGATCGACGATTTGCTGTGGGACGGCCATATGTTGAAGCCGAACTGACAAAAATGCCGCTTTGCGGGGGAATTCGGGGCTTCATGATGGTCGCTAGTGGCGCTGGTCATGGCGTTGGCCACTTTATGGGGTTGTTCCCACAGCAAATTCGAGCATGACGACAGATTGCTCGAAACATGGTGACCTCCCACACCACTATCAACAGGGCATAGTGTCACTTTGCAGGATCTGGCTAGCTTTGTTTGGCACCTCCATGATGGGAATCGCAGAGCCAATCCCCAAACTGCATGGAGAGTTTCAGTTACGAACAATTACTGCGGTAAATCCAATACTCTATTCCAAGGTCTCCCATATTGCTCAACGGACCAACGAGTTCTCGGGTTGCAGAACTCAAAGTACAATATGCAGAAAAGACGAGTTGCAAGCGTTGTATAGAGGAACGTAAGTTACAGACTTGGTTCCCAGTGAGCACGCTAACGGCTACATCCAGTCGGTTAGGGGCACGGGCCTAGTATGCCGTATGCCGAATGGCCTCATATTTTCAGTTCAGGAGACCACTCAAGGCGGGCTAGCAATCGGCGTTGTGGCTTATGCCGCATCTCGATGTTGTACGACTGAATCGCACGTCGTCTACGCAGAGGCAAGGACAGCAAACTTCGGTACCCAACAACTGCATACATCACAGGCTGATATTTTCATGAGCGTCTGCGTGACAAGGAAGCCTTTGGACGTGGTGGGCCATTAAACCAAGCTTTTCCGGCAGCTTTGTCCTATCCTCAAGCAATGCTCTTTTAGAAGTACCTCGTGGGTAGTTTCGTCTCATTAAGAGCAGTCACCTAAGTCACATTACTGCCCAGGAATACTGCTCATAAGCTTGGCTTGCTATATGCTAAGGCGTAGACCATCAACAGCATACGTGAGAGTTCGTCCCCGACTTTCTATGAACGATCACAAATGATGGCTGCACCCTCTCTCTGAGTTGGGAGCAGCCTATACAAGGGGAATGAGAGTGCCAAGAGTCGAAGGCAGGAAGCGCGAACATGGACGGAGTTGACTGCCAACAGCACACGTGCAACATGCAGCCTCTTGTAAAGTGGATGGACATGTATAAAGGCTTGGTGCCCGTTGGCGTTGATCAAGTTGCATTGGGCCATTTTGGTTGGGCTGTGCGGCGTAGGCATGTGTAAAGCAGCGGCATCTCGACCTATGCAGATAACAACAAGCAGTGAGGTTCGTGGCGGAAACCTGAAGCCTCTTAGCGCATACTATTCTTTCCCCGTTTAGCCTTCTTAGGCGGCAAGTGTCTTGCTTCCTATCATTTCGAGTCCGGTTTTTTAAGCGGCTCGATTCCCTCGGCCGTTCCTTGCACCAACGTTTGCACGTCCAGATGCGGTCCCCGGTAGTTTCTGCGGCCGTCAAGAAGCCAGGTAGTCCCAGCAATAGTGAGCATGACACCAAAGGCCACGATGCAGTAATTCATGTTGTTCGCCGTGACTGGAATTTGAGGCGGGAAGACGAAGAGAGCCGTGGTCAAGATGGTCCAGAGAATACCGACCTGGGATAATGCACGAACCATGTCAGTCTATCCCAGCGTACCAGTCATACCAGTGCGACGATAAAGGATAGGACAAGAGAGTAATGACAATAAATTGGGGAAAGAAAAGGGGTAAGAAAAGCTGGCAGAAGGAAACAACAGAAAAAACCTCGGCTCACAATATTGAGAACCCAACCCCAGACCCCAGCAAGTCTGAAAAACCGATTCTGTGGCAACATCTTGCGTCCCCGAAGAAAATTAATAGCAAGAGGAATAGCATACGTCACGCCGAGTGCGACGACGGACGCAGATGTGATGGCATTAAAGGTGCTGCTTGATGCCAGAAAGATGCATCCAAACACAAGGACCCAGCCGACGGTCCAGAAGAGCGCATTCAGAGGCACCTCGAGCGACGGATGGACTCGGGCAAAGAAGCGGCCGAAGGGCATGCCGCGGTCGCGGGCAAACGCGTAGCTCATCCGCGTGCTCGTGCAGGCGAGCGTTACTGTCGTGAAGACCATGCACAGGAGCGGGAAGATGAGGAGACAGGTGCTGCCCGCCTTGCTCTTGGTTGCGTCCATGAAGATCTGCAGAAGCGGGCCCCAGCGGGCTGCGAGGAGGTCGTCCATGTTGTTGACGCAGAAGAGCAGAGCGCTGAGGAAGACGAAGCCGGTGAACATGCCGATGCCGATGCAGTAGAGCATGATCTTGGGCCCCTGACGCTGGGGGTCAGGGATCTCCTCGACCATATGGGCGGTTGCGTCGAAGCCTGCTTGGTGTGTGTGCGTCAGGAGAAGGCAAGTCCAAGGGTTTAATATATATATTTGTTTATTCACTTTTTGTCATTATTATTATTTTCGTTCTGGCTATGGCATATTATGAAATTTCAAGAGTACATTCACACAATCTTACACTCACACACACACACTCATACTCACACTCACTCAGGCAAAGAAGAAAACGAAAGTGAAAACCAAAGAAAGGGGATTATGTTCAACTCACCTGTCAATGCAAATGCGCCCTGGAGCAGTCCCAGAAGCCAGGCCAGACCATCAGGCCACCCAACGTCGTTGACAAACTGCCCATAGACAAAGCTGCCTGTCTGGAAGTTGGGCGACGCACAGGCCAACACGGTGATGACTATGACGACAAAGCCGCTCACAGACCAGAAGAAAGCCGCCTTGGTGAAGTACGGCAGCAGCCTGGTGAAGAAGGCGTTGATGACGAGGGCGACGAGGGCAAAGGCAATGTACACGAGGAACTGGTGCCACGGCTGGGCCTCGTAGGCGGGATGGAACAAGGAGACGGTGTTGATGACGAAGGTGCTGCCGAGCAGCGGTCCGGTTGCGCTGAGAGCGAGCCATCCGCACACGTTGATCCAGCCTGTGATGTAGCTGACGGCGCGACTGGACCTCTTCCACGACACGATGGCGGCCCAGTGGTACTGTCCGCCGGCGGTGGGATACGCGGAGAGGAACTCGGCGAGGGATGCCGCCAGGCAGAGGTTGCCGATGCCGGCGACGACGAGGCCCCAGATGACGGCGCTGGGGCCGCCGGAGGGAAGGGCGAGGCTGATGGAGGCCGCGAGGGCGGTCCACGTGTTGAGGATGGCGAAGGCCAGTCCGAGCATCGAGACCATGGAGAAGTTGCGCTGCAGCTCTTGCTTGTGGCCCATTGCTGCGAGGGCCGCGGCGTCATCGGCGATGCTGCTGGCGCGTCGTTTGCGTTTGCCACGGGTAGTGGTGCTGTCTTGGAGATGTGCATCTGATGCCGAGTCCATGACGTGACGGGACGAGACGGGGACGAGACGGGGACGAGACGGGGACGATTGCTCTAATGGTTCTCTGCTTGAGCTGAGTGTGTTTTCTTTCGACACGGAGGAGAGATGCAAATGCCCGTTTGCGCGATATTGTTCACTATGGCGATTCAGCGCGCAAGGACGAACTTGACAAGAGCAGCCTCCGCTCACGAAAGGGACCTGGCGACAGGGATGGCGAACAGAAAGAAGGATTGGCAAAGGATGGCACACCAATCGCTCGGGAAAAAAGGCGCTTCTTATTACGACGTTTCGGGGCATGGCAGTGTCGTAATGCAATGTGCAATGATCCGTACAGGGACAAGATCGACACTGCACGACGAACGTAATTCGCAGGTGGCAGGGAGAGGGATTTTGTCCCATGATCCGAACAAGATAAGACTGGTTTATCCCGATGGCATGAGGTTGCGCCGTTGCCTGCCGAGACTTTAGTGCCCGAGTAATTAATGAAAATCCGGGGGACTTGATCGAGCTCCCCAGGATAACTTGCAAGAGCTTTTGATGATTGGAAGAAGAGGCTGGTGCTGTGCTTGTCTGGAACGCTGACGGGCGAATTGGTGATATCATGCGGCTATATTCTGTGGAAAGTCGGCATGTGAGGAAAGTCATCAGTTTGTACGCAGCCTACTCGGATATGTATAAAGCTTGTTCTCTGCACAATCAATCATGTCCGCATCCAGCCGCTCACTTTGCTTCCACCTCACTGGCCAGAACCTCGACGAGACTCCATTTCCTTCTGGACATGCACTTCCCGCCAGTACTTGTCTCTTTTAGACAGCCGGAACCGCTTCCCGAACCATATCATCGGCAGAAACACGGAGCAGATGGCCAGGGCCACAAAGGCCACGCTAATGAAGCAATTCTGCAGCCCGAGCTCGTCCAGCCACGGGGTAATGCCATATCCTATCGCGAAGCTCATCGTGTTGCGGATGATGATGACCGTCGTCAGGCCGTCGCCAGCAATCTCCGGGAAGCAGTCGACCAGGTAGGCTACGGAGAGCGTGATGCCGGCGGCGCTGGCTGCTGAGAGGACGACCAGGGCGAAGAGGAGGCCAATCCAGTGGATGTGGTGAGCGGCCTGTTGTCGCCTGTCAGCGTGTGCGCACACTCGGGTTTGCGGAATCCTCGGCGCGACTTACACCGACGCCCCAGAGAATGAGGGAGGAGGGGGCGGCCACCGTCATGGCGGCGAAGAGCCAGAGGCGGTGCTCGGGCTCGAAGACGCCGCTGTTACGGCGTGCGAGCCGTAGAACGACCCAGTCCGAGGCTATGCCGCTGTATGCAGAACTATGGCACTGTCAAACTCGAAGCTGGGGGTGGGGAAAGACATTGGACGTGACGTACCCGATGATGACGCCAATGAGGCAGGAGACGTAGCTCAGGCCGACTATGCTTGGCTTGAAATTGTACGGCGGTCCCCCCAGGATGATTGACGATGTCGCGTTCAGAATGTTGAACCAGATCAGGTAGGTGCCGTATGAGAAGCCGGCGAAGAAGATGTTGGGCCAGAGAAGAAGCTTCAGGGCTTGCCAGGCACGCCGATGCGCAAACAGTGGTTTCGGCTTGTCCCTGAGGGACAGTTTCTGGGTAAACGTCTTCTCTTTCCCGTGAAGTCGGGTCGGCCGCAGTGCGCCGTTGGGCGTCGTCTCCGTAGCAGCCTTGCTGCCGTCCATTTCTTTACCGGCCCCAGTCAGAGTGTCCGTATGCTGTCCCATGTCGGCAGCACTGGCGGAGGAGCGGTCGTAGTTGGTTTCTTCCATGAAGAGGAAGAGGAAGAGGAAGGCGCCGGCGCCGAGGATGCCCATGATGAAGAACGGCCACTGGTAGCCCATGCCGTCGTTTATGAAGCCGCAAATGACGGGAGCAAAGTAGTTGGAAGACGCCAGCACCCATGCATACCACCCCATATACGTCCCTCGCTCGTGGGTAAAGTATATGTCCGTGATGGACGTCTCGGGCAGTGCCTCGATAGGGGCGGCTACGAAGCCGGTTACGATGTTTCGCGCAATCCATTGTCCATTGCCACTGGCATAAGGGCTCCATATTGAGACTGCCTAGGAAGACGAGTTAGCAAATTCAGAACAATATCAAAGGTGCACATGCCACCAACTTGTAAAACTTTACAGCTACAATTTTATATACATTATCCCCTTTTTTTCTTCTTTTTTTTCTTTTTTTTTTCCCTTTGGTGCAAGAATGTGAGGAAAGGGGCATGTTCGTACGATAGTACCAAGCATAGACAAAAGATAAGTCAGCCTTTTCCCATACTGCAGAGCAAAAGGTTGCCAGAACAGCAGGCTCCAACCGAGCAACAGGAACATGTAGCCAGTACCGGCGTTGAGGTCACTGACTGCACCAATGATGCTATATTAGCCCCAGACTAATCCTCCGTGAACGGGTTTCACGTACCGGTGACATTCAACGCCGGCGACAGTGGAACCAACACGGAGTAAACCACTGACAAGGCCATGCCATTGAAGAAGACGAATCTGTCAAGCAGGGCGAAACCCAGGTGGTCCATCAATCAGCCTCGTCATCTGTAACATGTTCCACAAGACGAAGGAGTTCCATCACATTCGCGCCGGTCCTCCCCCATCAGCACAGCAATCAGTGGCACATCACTTACACAATCAAGCAGATTAGGTGCAGACGCTTTCGTGCTGGCGACCAGTTAAGTGGATCGTTCAAGTCATTGGAAGGACTGGGCACCAGAATAATGTCATGCTGACTACCAGCATGCGGCACCGCAGCCGTATGATCTAGATCGATGAGCTGAACTGTTCCCGGGACTTGCGTGCTGTCAATCTCGACAGTCCGAGGCTGGACTGAGGAGGGCTCCCGCGCCATCGTCTTAAAGCGCCTCAGGACTTTTGAATCTGCCTTTTCCTACTTCTCAACGTAGCCAGTGCGGCAAAAGACAACAACTTTTCGCTATTCCTGGCGCAGTCTGGGTGAGACGAGGACGCCTGACGTGTTGACGCCTTAGGAATGTCAGAAGATTGGTCGATGACTTCGATAGCTGGGGCTTGAAGAGTGCGAGCTGCGGTTGTGACGGCAAGGCAAATGCACTCGATTGCAAGTTTTGCGGCAAATATCAAAGATGTGTTAATCAAAAGGTGCAATGCAAAATGCAGCTCTGTTAAGCGATGGAGGGATGGCAGAGTTGCGTCTGGCTGGATCGAGTTGGAGAGACCGAGACAAAATGTCATCAACCGGTCAAGTGCTGCATGCAGTGTTCCGTACTTTGGGCTCTTGCATTTGCTCGTGCAACCTGAGACCGGAGAAAGAAGACGATGGGATTTTCCATCTGTGCTGGAAGAACAGGGCGTATTGCCCACGAAATGGACGTTAGCATCGGCAATCAGACCAGACGTGATGAATTTTGATTCAACTATAACATATTACGGAACAAGTCTTGGCCAAATGTTTGGCAACTGGCAGCAGTTGGGCAAGGATTGCAGGGGTAGGACGCTAATAGGCGACAGATTACACAACACCAATCAATACAAAGCAGGACTGGTGCTTGAAATCTGTCACCCAAGGCTGCTCGCACGTGGCAAACGGGAAGCAGTCGTCGGGGAAGGAGCAAGTGGCTGAACTATTTGCTTGGGGCAAGGATGTATGTACGGTGTTGGTCTTAGTGCCAAGCTCTTTCATTGGCTTGATGCCGAATCTGACAGCAGGTCAGCTCAGTGCCATTTTTGTCTAGGAAAGAAATCGGGCCAAAGAGCAAAGAAAGACACGATATGTCGCGAGAACGACGGCCGGCGACAAGCCTCTGAATAACCTTGGCTGTATCGCAAGTCGCAGCCTGCTACGCCACCGCAACTTGCACCATCACGCATGGGCCAAGAGACACAGGAATGGCTACGGCTACGTCGGACTGTTTTACGGAGAAGAAACGTGCTGATGCGACCTTGACCCTGCCCGTCGCCCGTTTGAGAGCAAGACAATATGCATGTCAGATTCACGTTACTCCCGGTGGGCCAAGGGAGTTGAGGGCACTTCTCGTCAAGGTCAGTGAAAGCGCTGGGGAGGAAGAACACGTGCCAAGAGTTGTGTAATGCGAGATTGACCACGAGTTATCCAAGCTACAAAGGAGAAGATAACTACAGATGGGAGGGCCGAGTCATATCAACAAAATGAAGTTTTGAAGGATGTTGGAAGCTAGAGAAGACAGCGCCCTCGCATCACCCGGTGGTAGGGCTGCGGCTTTTCGGACCAGGATGCTCGGAGAAGTTCCATCGAGCCGCAGAAAGATGCTCATGTTAGAAAAGGTTCCAGATTCAAGGACCCTTGGCAACGGCAAAAACGTGGTCGTTTGCTTACCAAGCCCAAGTACGGGGTAAAAGGGGCGGCACAGGTACAAAGACCACCGACACAACCCCATACCATGCGCAAACCACTGGCTGGAAAAGAACATTGGAAAGAAAAAAAGAAATGCAGTCTGCGCGGTCAGACGGGCGGGTCGAGGACCCTAAGCGCACGTCATCTTGCCACAATTGGGCAACGGTTGCATATCCTTCCGCCGCCATACCCAACTCAACAAGCCTCTGACTTTAACTTTTTAGGCTCTTTTGCTTTTAGCCGTTTTCTGTCCCGGGATCCCCTTCCACCCTTGTTCCCGCCTCGGCGGAGAAAATCTGGTTGTTGCCGAAACGGCTCCCTAGCCCTGGTTGCCAAGTTATTAATGAGATATTCTGGTACTTCTGGCCTCTTGCCATACTAGCGTGATTCGTAAAGTACCCTTAGATTGGCGATTCTGACAGGAGGCATCCCTGCAGATTATCCCAATTCGAGCCAATTTTCGTCGGCATCGCGGAGATGACGCCCAGTCTTACGTGTTAGCAGCCTGCGCCGCGACGTAGCATGGCAGATACTTGATAAGGAGAGCAATGGGTTGCAGGGCCCGTATTTTACCATGATCCCCCCCCTTACGCGAGCCAACATCTTACAGGTGCCTTGGTTGGGGGCACTCTTGAAAGGCGTGTCTGGTAGGTTTACAAGTCCCGGCTGACCTCCCATTGCCATTGTGTCATCCTCAGGACTCTCGAGGCTGCAGGTGCTTGGCCATCTGCTGGGTAATACTGGCTGGTTTTGGGCCAGGTTTGCTTGGTGAATGAGATGGCACATCGAGTGTGGCCGGGATTGTGTATAGAATGTTATAATGAGATTTTCCTCTTCTTTTTCCAAAGACTCGGCTTCTTGTGTTCGCTACGTTGTTGCGCTTTACATACAGCTTGGCCAAGGAGCTTGAAGTTCCGCAGAGTATGATAGTTTACACCACGACACATGCTCCAGGCTTGAGACCGGTCTTCTTCTCTCATAATTGTGCTTGTCACACATCGCACTGCGCATCATGATCCAGTCCCTACAGTTTAGTGTCTACGCGGCCATAATCACCCCCTTGGTACCGTCGTTGATATTGGTCTGTCTTCGGTTCTACGCCCGTCGCTTGAAGCGAGTAGAGCCTTGGTGGGATGACTGGCTCGCGGTCCTGTCGCTGGTTCGTGCATTCGGGTCCCACGAATAAATGGCTGACCTCGGACTTACCGTGTCTCTAGACGGCGACAGTGGGGTATGATATATCTGCCTTATTCTGTGCGTTGTCCCTCTCCATCACCAGCAAAGCATGTCGGCAAGGTTGGCTCAGGGAACGAGCCAGACGCTGACAAAACGTCAATGTCGAGAAGAATAAATACGTGAAATGAATATTGAAACTGATGGAAGCTGTATAGTGCTGACAAAGGGTCTCGGGTTGCATCTGGACAACCTCCCCGTGCCCTTAAGCGAAGCCCGATATTACCAAGCCATGGTGCAGGAGATTAAGGAGCATACGTATACAGTCGCGATTGGAGCTGCACAACTTTCGTTACTAGTCTTGTACTGGCGATTGTTTAGATCGACTCGGAGTGCGAGAGTGGCGATATATATTCTTACAGGCATCGTAGCCGCCTGGACAATAGTGAGGGTACGATATGCACTCTTTTAACGTGTTGCTGCCTTTCCGAGAAGCAGCAGTATGAGGTTTATACCACCTTGTGTTTGGCTCGCTCAGCTGCTGACAAGATATATTCAGTTGCTCGTGGCCATCTTCCAGTGCTATCCGCCGCGCTTCTTCTGGGACAAATCAATCGAGGGTCACTGTTCGGTCGACCCTGCCAAATTCTTCCTCTGGACTGTGTCGGCGCATCTTTTAGTCGATATCGCTCTCATGGTGTTACCTGCCAGTAGGTCACGATGATTCTCTTAGCTTGCAACGGCGCCGATTGACATGACCACAGGGCAGGTGAGCAGACTGATGCTGCCACGGCCACAGAAAATGGCCATCGGAGCAATGTTCATGTTTGGAATCTTGTAAGTCTCCATGCGACCAGTCTGGAGGGTCCATATGACAATGTGTTAATCTCCAAGCTTGCCTACCGCCTGCAGTATTGTTGCGGCATCCATCATGATGCTCGTTGCGTCTTCAAGATACGATTCGCATTCCGCCGATGCTATGTGGAAAACCACACCAGTGGTAGTATGGTCCGCGGTCGAGATTCATCTCAGCATCATGACATGTGAGTGGTGGTTCTGTGCGCAACCATGTTCCGGATGTAGAAGAGAAATATTCTGATCTCCTAGTATACTTGGTCCGGCGCAGGTTGTCTCCCAGTCATGCGACCGGTTCTGCATGCATTCGGTGGCTGGTGGGGGCAGAACTTCTCGTCAAGAAGAGAAGCAAGCATATCGAGCCGACAGTCAGTGAAGCTCAAGCAGAGAACTCCACGGTCGACAGAGCATACTGACGGCGAATCAACACACAGTCTTGCGGCGGTGCCGGAGAGCAGGAATATTACAACAGTAGAATCTGGGATGGTGTACGGGCAGGGCGAGGGATCGGATACTGTAATCGCCAGCACGGGCAAAGTCAAGGAGCCGTCGGGCCCAGAAGGCGCACTGGGATCGGCTGCGTCGAAAAGAGCAAGTGACAGGGCTATACTGGTGCAGTATGAGGTGAATCTCAGTTTTTCTAGACAGGATTCTGGCGATAGAAAATGATGGGTATGAAGCAGGTTATTGTGAGAACAATGATGTGGTGATGGCCGGAGGAAGCGTCTGCAGGTGGCGGCCACCTGGCCACCCTGGCGAGCCACTGTGTGGCAGTGTAACGGTAGTTACGTAGAGGGTTACATACCTAAAGGCAGTTGACTGTAACGACAACGCGTACTCCGCTGTACCAGCAGAAACAACGTCGCAAGTAGCGCCAACGGGATTTCCGAAGTATCTCTACACCATGTCGTCTATCTTGGCCGCAAACCAGCTAATCCTCCGCTACCACGCCAATGCAGCGAGTCCAAGTCCACGGTCGATGCCAGAGAATGAGCATGTTCGACGCCCAACACGCACGATACGCGGAATGATGTACGGAGTGCACTCGCTGTACCGCTGGCACAAGCACCGGTGCTCATATTGGCACACAACTAAATGTAACAAAAAAACACAGCAACGCTATTTCTCCAACTCGAGTCTGAATGCATCGGAACTTCCTAGATCATGATCCATCGCTCGCCCAAACCACGCTGCCAAGAAATCTAGACTATGCAAAATCGTTCAAGGGCTGAACTGTATTTACAGTACCAATCCACCTACCTTGGTAGGTATGTACTGTACGTACCTTAGAAACCTGACCTCAACAGCCACCAGATTTCAACCCAGACCAGCTTAACCCCCATTTCCCACGCCCTTGGCGTCTCGTCTCGTCTCGTTTCGTCCATGGCATTGTAAGGCTTTGCAATTGCCGTAGAGTGTTTAGCGCGCGCTAGCCTCTGGCGAGAACCTCAATGCGGGCAAGCGGTTCCGCATGCGATAAAAAACAGACTTTGGTCCAGGGCCGCGCCCGCGAGGGGCACTGCTGATCAGGCGACAATGGCATAAAATGCACCGCCGTTTACGGGACGACAGAAGGAGGGCTTTGATGATGATGGGCCGGATGGAGGAGCTCGCCTGAACTCGTGGCTTTTGCCCTGATGGGGGTGCCGAAGATGTGACTGAAAACGGACGAGTGAATACATCACGTTTCGCTGCTTCTCTTTCCACATCTTCTGTCAAATCTTCTCTCCTTCTTGTAAATATCACCTCGTTTGTCCCCTTAGTCCGCTGCTTCGAATGGTCGCCAACTGGTAACAATTGGCATGAAGCACCCTCGCACAAAAACAGACATGTTGGAGGCCAGTCTCAATTCGCTCTTTCGGAAGGGCTCCCTTACCCACAGGGCTCGAAGGGCATTTGTGGTCCTGATACTTCTCCTGGCAACCCTAGTCGGCTACCAGATTTCATATTCCTCGCAGGATACGTGGTCGCAGTTGAAGCACTCCGCCTTGTCACAGTTGGGAACGCACGGTTAGTTGGCCTTGTTCTGTTCTTGTCAAAAAAAATTCTAGCTCGGCAGTTGGGACAAACAACAACAACAACATCAAGATACTAACTTACACCCGATTAGCTGACGTACACGATGAACAAGCTCGTGTCGGGAAGCTCAGCATTCTTTATGGGTCCGGTGGACGCTACTATGAGAGAGCGCTGCAGAGTCACAAACGACACAACAGGCAGCATGGATATCCCATGTTCATTCAGCGCGTCGACGTCCTCGACGGATACTGGACGAAGCCCGCCTTCATCCACTACATGATTCTGAGGGAGCTGCGCAAGCCGGAAAGCCAGCGACTCCAGTGGCTGTTTTGGGTCGACGCTGATAGCATCGTTCTCAATTACAACGTCCCATTGGAGCTGTTCCTGCCGCCGGATAACGACGAGGTGCTGAAGAATATCAATGCGGTAGTCACGGATGACTGGAATGGCCTGAACAACGGCATCTTTGGCATCCGTGTCTCGCGCTACGCCGCCGAGGCCTTTGCCAGCATTCTCGCGTTCCGTGACTTCGAGCCCGACACGACATTGACTTTCCAGGATCAGAGCGCTATGGAGTTGGTTCTCAAAAAACGGAGATACATCAACCACGTCGTCAAGATGCCTCAACGGGTAAGTTTATCAAGGACACATTCTCACTACACATGTGACGCAGGCTAATGGTGGCCTCGATCGAAGTGGTTCAACGCGTACAGCAGTGAAGACGGCAACACCGGACCGTCGTTCGTCCGTCCTGGTGACTTCCTCGTTCACTTCGCCGGGCTCGGTGACCGTGCTGGCCCGATGAATATGTGGGCAGACAGGTCGGAAGCCATGAGCCCGGAGTGGAACCCGCCTCTCTCCAAGACGACGTACGTGGAAGACGTCGGCCGGTTCTGGAATCGCACCAAGAAGTTGTACCAAGCACGCACCTTGCACTGGGCCAAAGGAACCAGGCGCCTGGCAGAAATAATCCTGGAGGTGAACAACACCGTTAACGAGTGGAAGAATTCGTCGGAAAAGCCCGAAGAGACTTTCCTGTCCTTGGTGAAGGCTCAGGAAACGGCCGAGTTCTTCATGGGCAACGCAACCAAGTACAATGGAGAGATTATCAAAGATGATTTGCGCCAGTTAAGCACAGTCGTGACTGAGCTGGAGAATGTAAGTGTTTTTTTTTTTTTCGTCTGATCTCTACCCGGTGCGCCGGCTGCATGTTGTGATATGAATTAGGTGGCTGACTTCGGCTGTGAAATGACAGGCGCAAAAAGTCTTTGCTGTCGGTGCGGCCAGAATAAAGGCTAGTTTGGAGGAAGAGAGCAGGAAGAAGGAGGAAGAAAGCAGGAAGAAGGAGGAAGAAAGCAGGAAGAAGGAGGAAGAAAGCAAGAAGGAGGAGGAAGAAAGCAAGAAGGAGGAGGAAGAAAGCAAGAAGAAGGAGAAAGAGGATGAAGCAGGGAGATTGGCCAACCCGCTGTCATAGAATGACCGTCAAGGTTTTGGCATTATATTCATCGTTTGAAAGTGATTTCTTAAGTTTTGCTGTTTCCGGGAGTTTGATATGGTTATGGGCTTGGTTGGCGTTGGCTGTCGTTAAGCAAGGGGAGCAAGCGTAGCTTTTTCCCTCGCCTCTTCAGAATATGGCCTTTCAGTAGAAATAGCGACTCCTATTTTCCTCGGATATTGTAAATAATTCATCTATGGCTTGCTAAGAATCATGTAAACCAATGAGAAAATTTGCGTGTTTTACGGTTTGCTATGGAAGATAGCCATAGGCCGGAAGCCTACCGGATGCAGCGATGAAGAAAAAGAGTAGAAGTGATCGTCTCACTCTCAAATACCGAGGCCACGTGACCCCAGCAGCCGCAGATTGGGGCTTTCCGTGGAAAAGCGTTGGAATGGTAACCAGAAGGCCGAAGCTTTCTGTGCGCATAGAAACCGTCTCCCCGGTGAGTGTTGTCGTCACAACCTCAGACAGCCTCGATCCGTCCAGCACCGGCCACAGCTCAGATGCATCCTCAAAACGCGCGATCCCTCCCCCCCCCCCCCCCGGGCCCGCCAATCTAGAAAGACCCAAGCGCAAAGTCCACGACCATGGCCTTCTCGACAATAGCCGCGTCGCCGACGATCCATTTGCCGACAAAGGCCTTGTGCACCGTGTCCTGCTTGACGTAAAAGTCCCTGTCGGCAACGGACGCGAACTCAACTACGAAGACGTGCGTGAACCCGTTCTGTGTGAGGTTAGCAGGTAAGCGGGGAAGTCGGACGTCTGGCGGAAAGTACCTGCAGGCCCTCGATTGAGACGTCCTTGCCGCCCTTGCTGGCCGCGATGTAGGGCTTGTTGGTGGAAGCGAGGACGCACTGGTCCTTGAGGCCGAGCATCTCATCGCAGCACTTTTTTCGTGTTAGCGCTTTGACTTTGAAAGCTGCCGAGTTGGGCTGCGTACCTGCTTTATGGACTCGGGGCTGGCGCTGGTCTTGAAGCCGAAGAGGACGATGTGGTTTACTGACATTGTTGTGGGCTTTTTATGCTTGGAACCTTGAGACTGAGGCAGGGACGGTTGGTTGGTGTTTTGGGTCGAGGGGCAGAGGGGCAACTGCCGGTGCTGGAGTCGGTGTTTATATGGTTGTGCTCCGGGAGGGGTCTCGATGTAGCGGTGCGGAATAGCTGACAAAAGAGATGCATCTACGTCCGTACACTGCATCATAATTGATCGTACAGAAAGGTCCGTGGGGGGCTCCTTTCAAAGGCAAGGGGGTCACTGCTATAATCCGCGCTCCTTCCCAATCCGGTTCTTCGCAATTCATCCTCTCACACCGCCTACAGTCTGGAGCACTTGTAGTTCTACGCAGACCTGGAAGGAAAGCAGCTTGTTAGAAGGGGCATGTACAGCCGTTTTAGAGGCCTTGGCAGCGGTGTAATATTTATTGCGACTCGGCCCTAGATGCCCTAGTTGTGGCTAGTTGCATTCGAGGCAAAGTTCGCCATGTTGGTGTTGAACGAACCGGATTGATAAACTCCCCATCACCAACTCGCTCAACTGCTATGAGGTATAGACACGACTGGGGGCTTTGCGGTCTTTGTAGGGCGGAACGGATGGTGTGTGCGTGCGACTATGTGTGTGATCCCTTCATCAACTCAGATGCCCAAGTGCCATGCAGCAATCCGCATTCTACTGAGAATACTTGTCATCTCTGATTTAGAAAACATGCCCCGCGATGATCTGCAAACTTCTGGTGATCGTCCAAAAAGGTTCCTGGGTTGAAGCTGCGCATGCGGGGGGGTGCACGATTCAGGACCTAGGTATGCAACAGATTTGTTCTTAATATATAATTCGTACATGGACATTAGCGATTCGGATGGACTTGAACCAAAAGATAGAGTCGGGATGGCGGGTCACACCAGAGAAGAGGGCTAGTTCGAAAATAGTTTCGGGTCCGACTGGCAAAGCGTTACTTCTACTGATAAGCCCGCTTCGTCGACAGGATTAATCGAATTCGGACAGAGGACTGTCATCCTGAAGAGATGTCTTGCAGCTGATCGACGGGTGATATGCGGAGACAATGCAGCGACGGCGGCGCTACAAACAGCCATCTTGGCTGAACATTATTTCGCAATCGAGGACAACAGTCGGTGTTGCTCATGATGTGATTGATGCCTGGAGGAAAGACAGCCACGAGGTGGATGGAACAAAGACGGGTCAATGATGGGTTTTGCTCGGAATTACTTGCGATCCTCTGCAGACTACCCGGTAGCTTGGAGATTTCTCCTGACGGACGGGTATGGCACGTGACACCTACTTCGTAATAGGCTTGGTCAAGCAGGAGATGCTTGTATCACAAAGTGTAAGAAATAAAAAACGTGGATCGCGGCGAGGTTTATGGATCCGGAGTCGCAGCCGTGTTACAGGGGCTTCTGGTCAGGGGCGCCGTCTGTCCGCACGCTACACGGCAATTGCGAGTGCAATATTTTTGGTGCGAAGTTTGGCTCCAATCCGGAATTGGCAAGGAATACGGAGTAAAAGGAGTACTATACTCCGTGCTCCTCCGTTGTCCTCCATGGGTAATAAATTAGATGAGTTGGTTCCAAGGCACTTCCTTCCTCTGATTGTGGTGTGGGTCTGGAGCTGAAGAGTTACATTTAAGCGTTACGAACCCTTATACGGTCACTTAAGGTCGGTTGCCCACAGGCCCACAGCCCAACGAACGTTGGATCACAAGCGGCAACTAAACCCGAAACGGAAGGGAAGGATGTAATGTGTAATGTAATTTGACACAATCGCAACCTACTTGCCTCAGGCAGCATGAATTAATCGCCTTGCGACCCAAAGCTCTCGTCATCTTTTACCCATTAATCAATGCTCGCTATTTGCGCGCGTTTCAGACTCGTTTGGCATGAAAACCTACCGGCCAATTCTTCTCGTTAGCTTATGTACCTAGGTACCTGCCTGTAGAAGGCCAAGTTGGAACCCCCCCCCCCATCCCGCCCTTTTTTTTTTTCAACCAAGTGGGGCTGTGGGACGCTCGAAGTAACCCTTGGTAATTCGGACCGTTTTGTATACAAACAATATACGGAGTATAGTCTATAATATCTGGATTGATGATTCGATTGAGCAGAGACCCTTGTGATACGTCAACGTAGGCTTACGTCCACCAAAGAGATAGGTAGGATATGGCCCCACGGTGGACGACGATCTATGTTCGAGATGGGGCCATTGGAGCCTCTGACAGCCAGTCTTGCAGTTGACGTTTCCATCTGTACCATCCCAGCTGCCAATCTTCATGCGTCCCACTGCTCATCTGCCTACAGGGGGTATGTAATCCATACTCGACTTGGTATCGTACAAGAGCAGAAGAATGCTTTGGCGACGTCCGTTCGTTCAGGGGCGTTGTGCTGGACCATATATGTATATAAGAATGTCTTGGAATTCTTTTCCCGACCGACTCTGCCGGTGCCGGTGCAGTCGCAAGTCGCCGTCACAGTCGCTCCTTCCTTTTCTTTCGTGTCGTACCTGCTCAGACACACATCCACGACCTACGCAAGGCATTAGGCATTGCACAGTCGGGTGTTACCATATGAGAACTTGGTCCGACCTTGTTCAAACTGTCCAACCACGGCTTTCTGTTCATTTGGGTTTCCTTGACTATGAACTGCCACTCAGCTGGATTATTTCTTACCTACCGATCTCTCGCCTAGTCCTTTTCATGCCCCACGGAATTCCGATAGGATCTCGTGAATTAAACAACTCCTACTCGAGATATATATATTGCCAACCATGACGCTAAGAAAACCGCGATCAAGGAAGTTCTTGGCTATAGCAGTGTACATCTTGGTCATCTTTACTGTCCTGCTGTATATCCAGAGACTTTCTGGGCCAAGGAGATCGAGGCTTTTCTTTGCCCAAAACCCTTCCATCCAGAGACCATACGACTCGCAGGCCAAGCTCTCAGCACATCCTCCAGCGGGCAACGAGTTGACATGTAGAACAAACGAGACACGGCTTCTCGAACTGCAGAAGCGATTCGAGCTTCAAAATTCGTTCCAGTACCTAAAACGTTCCATCCGCCTTACACGAAAACCAGATGTCCAGCGCACAAGCTTAACCAAGCTTCCACAACGGCTTCTCCAGAAGGACTTTGAATTCGCCCAAGTCAAACCTCAGATTAGGATTGCAAATGCTCATTGCGTCGAAGATATCGAGGTTTCAGTCTCCACCTCGGCATTTCCTCAACATGTCGATGCCTCTAGCCTCATGTTTGGTGTTTCGTCTACCTACGAACGATTCACCACCTATGCCACGACAATTGTGGATGAGTGGTCATTTTGGCTGACGAACGGGTCCAGACAGTCTAACGGCGCTAAACTAATCCTGATGCTCGTGGATGCGAGCCAAGAGCAGCTGCAACTTACGAAAACAGTCCTACAAGAGGCCGGAATAGATGCGGACATATACGCGGCCAACGCCTCATTATCGATGGCGGAGCGAAACATGGCGGTAATACCAACAATGTACGGCCACACCGAAGCCAAGAAAAAGAAGTGGCTAGTCTTGTGCGACGATGATACCTTCTTTCCCAACATGCATTCCCTGATGGAGAAGCTCGCCATGCACAACGAGTCGGCTGACATGTACATTGGAGCTTTGTCAGAAGACAGCCTCGCGACTCAGAAACATGGCTCCCAGGCTTTTGGTGGCGCAGGCATTTTCCTGTCTCTGCCAACCGCAGAAAAGATCACCAAGAACTTTGAAGCATGTTCGTCAGAAGAGAAGGTGAAGCAAGCGGACTCGCAGGGCGACAGATTATTACGCCAGTGTATCCAGGAACATTCTGAAATTCAGTTGACCGCCTTCCAAGACCTCTGGCAACTTGACTTATTCAAGGATCCCTCGGGATTTTACGAATGTGGCACGAAACCATTATCATTGCACCACTACCGAAGCTGGCACCAGGCCAAGCCTACGCATTTTTCTCAAATCGCATACATATGTGGAGAAGATTGTACACTGCAGCGATTTCAAACTTTTGACGATTTTATCATTTCGGGATATTCCATCGCACATTATCCTGAAGGGATCAATTTTGACACACACCAGATAGAGAAAACATTTGAAGCCGAGAACGAGACAGGCTGGAATTTTGATTATAAAATGGGCCCGCAGCGGGCATCACTATCGCAAACGGGAAGGAAGATTGCATGGCGGCTGGAGGAGGCAGTTTTGCAGCCAGACGGCAGCGTCCTGCAGACATATATCCGCTGGGCGAACGATACGCGCTGGGTTGGTGTGGACGGCAAACCCATGAATGAGTATGATAGCGTTATAGAATTGGTTTGGGCGCGAGCAGACGGGAGATAGCCCGACATGCAAGGGGAACAATAATAGACTTTGTGTTGCTGGGAACATCTGATGCCATGTTGAGACCGGCTGACCATGTGATTCAGTTTCGTGGACTGAAAGCTGTACTGGGGCCCGCAGTCGGGTTTCGCTCGGCTCGTCTTGAGTGCGTTGACGGACTCGGACTCGAAGCTATAGACCTCTTCCTACGTAAGAGTGAAGTTTGTGCTGGGTTAGGTAAGTGGCGTCGGTCATAAGGCAGCGGGCACTGGGTCGATCCACCAGCCTTGAGTTTCAACGTCGCCTCAGACGTCCCATCTCCAGATGCTCCTCATCTACTCTTCCTCTCCGCCATCGAGGGCAGAAAAATGCAACGACGCAGAGTTGGGTCTGTCATCAGGTTCTTTGGGTCCTTGCTCCATGCGCTCCGCGTTCCAGACCATCTTCTTCTGTCACACCTCACGAGACACAACGGCAGCTGGACAACGTTGACGTCACAATCTGTGCGAGACCAACCACCACCCGCGGCTCACCACATAACAGCTCATGAACCATGTCGACCTTGCGGCGCATTGGACACAAAATCAATTTCTTCCTATTTCGGGTTTATTGATTGGCCGTTTTAAGGCATCGCCTCGTGCAAAGCCTCCGCCTGGAGATACGCCTTCACCAAAATGCATATTCAACTCGCGTCTGGCTCTTCATCCTTGGAAGCGAATGAGATCAAACATTCAGGGTGCAGGTCTCGTTACGCCACGCACTGCGGTTTATCGTTGTACAGTCTTCCTGAGGCTAGGCCTGCATGATGGCTTGCATGTAGTTCGCCAGGGAACAGACCATGGGGAAGTATCCATGGTCGTTCTGTCAGCCGCAATATCATCCCGTTACCCTCCCTCATATGGAATGGAATCTTCTTCTCCGCCTCCTACCAGACTTCAAGTCCCCCTCAAAAAAATTAAAGACTCAGTCATGTCTGCAGGCAACGAATTCGACGACACTCGCCCGACATTGGCAGCAGGGATCGTCGAAATCACTGCTCTCACCACCCTCATTGGCTATTCAACTTAAGAATCTCTCGTCCTCGGCAGTCGAGGTGCATCAGGCGTACTATGGGCTTCGATGGGCGTCTTCGGCACAATGGCCGTCATCAAAGGAGCTGTTACGGCCGCGACGCCCAATTGGCTGCGCGAGACATTGGGTGTCCGTAGTGCAGTGGTCGAACAACTCATTGGCTCAGCATTCGATCTCTCGTGGAAGACGACGCATCACGACCTCGGACAAGCGCTTGCCATACAGATCTTGATTAAAAAGGTGAGGATTCTGACCATGGCAGACTTGGCATGTCAGTTTTGTTCACGTACGGGGAGTCAGCTGGGCCCGCCGACTGATACGCCTGTAACAGGACAGTAGCGGCAGTTCAGAAAATGAATTCCAAACCAGCTCACAGAGCGTCGTGTATGCCTTCAATCGCCTAACTGCCAGGTGCTTCGCGTTCGTCCGGGCATGCGGGAAAAGCGGCGGCGACGTCTACATCTACCATGCGGACCCTTATCGACACCGCTGGAAAAAGTCGATGCTCTGGACCGATTTCTACGGTTTGTTGTTCTCAATGCTCAAGCTCTTCGAAATATTCGCCTTCTACAAGCTTAGCGCAATATCTCTCGCGTGGCTGACGGGTGCCTCATGGGCCGTGGCCCTACTATCAGCCACATCCTTGATATTGCTGGGCTTGTCGCAGGATGAGGACATCCGAGGCTCGCAGACCGACTTGCTCATTGGAGATCTCCCCACGCCCACTGCTGCGGGCAGGAATAGAGGAATCATTCTGGGCGTGCCTGCGTTTACGAGACAGAGCATTGTGTGGGTACTAGTTTGGGTCATCGTGGCATTCACCAATGCGGCCACCCTGGTCTTTCACTACATTGTGCTCGGGAAACTGAAGCCTACAGTTTTCTACGCCTGGGCTGGATTCCAACTTGTCTGGTCCGTAGGCAGGATGGCATTCTTCCACTACTCCGGGAAACAGACGAATATGAAGTTCCACGCTGGCGCAGCGGGACCAGAAAAGGCTGAATCCTTCATATCGGAGCCGCATTCACAGCCTTGCCTATGGACTTTCGAAGCACTTGGTGAATTCTCACCCTCGGAAACCATATTGCTACGAAGAAGATGCTACTTCGGTTCCAGACTTGGGCACTGTCGCACAAGAGTATCCCAGTGCAGGCGATGTCTCAGCGAGACAGGTCCAAACGCATCTCGCATCCGTCGTCGGCGACACCATGCTCTCCAGCATCTGCTGGGTGCATGGCGCGGAACCACATCTGTCCGGGACGGGGTTGTACGACGCCTGCATCATACAATTTATTGTGGGCGGCAAGGTCGTGTCTGTGCCGGCAAGTCGGTCTCTCGCCGGGCCGCGTCCCGACACTGTTGCCGACGAAGAAGATGGCCTGGAGCCCTCGTTTCCTTCCAAGGGCGGCGGGAACATTGGGCCTGATGCCGTGTACTGGGTGTACTGGGTGCCCTTTGGGCCCGGCAAGTGGCTCCAGATGAAGAGCAAGGACAGGACGATCCTGGGTGACCAGCGGGCTGATTTCGTCACAGACGAGCAGATAACGGCGGTTTTGCAGACGGGAACGCTCTTCATCAGCCTTCGCGATGTGGGCGAAGTGATGGAGACGGTGCGCATGGCCCGCGAGGCATGTGAGGTGGTGAAGCAGTTTTAGGCCTGACTTATAACGTCAAGGCTGTTCTTGCAGGCAGTTTTGATGTCCGAGGCCGTTGAACTCGCCTTTCTAGTCCCATGCCTCGTAGCAAAGCATCATCCGTGCGTTGCTTGGAATTCACGATGAGCGCGACATTGTACATGCTTAGGTGATATCGCTTACTCGACTTTTCGTCCTTTTTTGTCTAAGGTCATATGTTCAAAAGGCCTCATGCTCGGAACCGACGAGGTTGTCATGTTATGCGATAACTATCACGGTGCTTAGGCCGAGTATCTATGTGTCCCCTTCCACTTGAGCAGTTTGAGCAAAACATTTGTAAGTGTCAAGGCCTATCAGTAGAAAGCCTAGAAGATACAAGTCGACTTTAGTAAAGCAAGACTCCGCTTCACTACTGATAATAGTCCCACCCTACAGTCGCTCACCTTGCCCAGCCAGGAGTCAAACTCTTTCGCGTGGAGCATCTGACGGAACTTTACGGTGGCTGCTTTATTACACTGCTTTGAGATGTAGGCATGCTGCATTTGGGACTTGATCTCGTCGTGTTAGATTAGTGACTGCCACGCTGAACGAGATGGTTTAATGGCCACTCATCCAAAAGGGCGATTGCTGTTGAAAACACGGCAAGTCATAATGACACACAGTCGTTCTCCGTGCGAACAACAAGCACCAGTTAACATTGTTAATTACTACCTGTGCATAGCTATATACATATATGTAGTATGTATTCAAAATCAGGTTGCTAGAGGCCCGTCGTCAGCTGGATTCACACATGCTACCCGTAGAAAAGAGAGGCGACTTACCCTTGCCGCCATACGCAACGATGGCTTTCTTGAAGGCCCCGTCAAGATCGGACATAATTCCAGGCGCCAGAGCCTGCTCGAGCAGGCCGAGCTTCTTGATGGCAGCAGAGCCAAAGGTATTCGTGTCCTGCCTAAGCTGGTACAGACACGAGAGGACGATGATGCCGAGATCGCCAAAGCCGTCCTTGTGGTCGACCAGCGTCTGGAGCGTCTTCTTCACCTTGGGATCCAGCTGGATGAAGGCGAAGCTGATCTTTAGCGAGTCGGAGCCAAACGGCGGAGACGCATTCGCATCGTTGGCGGCCTTGAGGAGCAGGTTGTGCACGTCAACGGCGTCGACCTCGACCTGCAGAGCCTGGGCGATGCCCAAGGAGCCCTGCTTGACGAGCTTGGTGTCGTTGGTGAGGTTGTCCAGGAGCTTGTTTAGCGTGTCGATGTCGGCCTCGACGGTTTGTGCGTCTGCCGCGCTGGCGACGGCCGCGCAGCATAGCGTGGCGAGGACGTGGAAGAAGCGCATTTTTTTTCTAGACCTCTGCTAGGGCCGACGATGACTATGAGTTTTACTTTGGCATAAAGGGGGGAAATTGGGGGATGATGCTTCGGGGCTGGGACTGGGAAAGCAGAGCCTGGTGGGAGGTTGTTGCTGGCAGCTTATACGCAAACCAACCGGCCGTACTAGCGCAGGCCAGATCAGGAAGTCATGGTGATGTACCGCGGGGACGATGGAGAAAAAAAAAAAATCCAGAGCAGAACAAAGGCTAGGAGAGAAAGAAACACGACGCTGCTTGTTCAGAGCGTTTCATCAGGAAAACCTCGGCAAAGTGCCCTTCTGGTTCTCCTAGCGCCGCCCAAGATCCCTGCTCGATTCCTCCGACGTTTCTACAATGCCTCTCTCTTCATCAGGGAGCCTGCCTGCCTGACGGCGAAATAAAATGACTAGTAGTCTAGACTGGAGAGGCGTCCGAAGTGCATGCATGATGATATGGGGACGTGCATGTGTGAAATTGGGCAGCCGAGGCCGTATTACCAAATGAAGAACGGCGTAACCCTAGTTGCTTGTTGATTAACCGAAAGAGGTTAGTAGGGTGGCGGCGGGGGGGAGGGCGTGCATCTATCGGTTTCCCCGCATCGCATGTAAAAGTGCCGGGGTGCGCGGCAATGGGTGCATATGCCAGCAGCGGCTGGCTCGGCCAGAGAATATATTCATCTTTCTAGTACAAGGCAGATTTGTCAAGAGCTGCATCCAATTTTTATTTTTATTTTCCTGACCCGTAGATCCGTTCTACCCACAGGGAGAGTATATGACATTTTCTCATTCTACCTCGTCCAAGTCTCTTCCCTACTTGCACACCAACACAACTTTGTTGTACAAAAGGAATTCATCAACTGCAGGGCAAAGACTCAAAATGCGCGGACTCTGGGCTGTTGCGGGATTGCTCCCACTGCATGCCCTTGCACAATCGCCAGGTAAGTGCGAGACAGCCATGCCGTGCCGTGCCGTGACGTGCCTTGGCCGCGAAGTACATGTATATATATACATGTGTGTGTGTGTGTGTGTTTATGTCCTCAGCTTGCTGACTACGGGCTACTTCGAGCCATACAGTATCAAATGATCTGTTCGAAAAGCTCGTGAGGTACACTGCCTTTGCCTCGGCGACGTACGCCCGGAACTGCACCTCGCCTCCCTTCCAGTCGACGATTGTGCAGACGTTTAGCAAAACGACCGGAAGCCAAGCGCACGCGACCTTGTTCCGCGACGACGCGGCCAAGGAGCTCATCATTGCGTTCCGAGGAACGTCCACGCCGCAGGACTTGGACACCGACCTGGCCTTTAACCTGGTGCCGCTGAACATTGCAGGAGCGAGCTGCTCGAGTTGCAAAGTGGGTGGTTATTAATTTTTTTTTTTTTTCGCACAAAGATGATTCCCCTCCCTCCCCCTCCCCCCGAGAGGTGGTTGCCTTTCATTTCTTTTTCCAACACAAAGATTATCCCAGCGGCGGCGGTTGACCAGAGTTCCTTTTAGGTCCACGAAGGCTGCCAGGCCTTCTTCAACGCCATCTCGTCAGATGTCATGTCGGCCATCAAGGCCCAGCTGCACTCCAACCCGGGCCTGCGTGTCATCGTGACGGGCCACTCGCTGGGCGGCGGCGTGGCCGCCTTCGGAGCCGTCTCCTTGGCCACGCAGGGCATCCGTGTCGCCGGGACGTACACGTACGGCGAGCTGAGGAATGGCAACGCCGACTGGGCCAAGTATGTGACTGAGACACTGCCTGACTCGAACTACTACCGCGTCACCCATCACAATGACGGCGTGCCTCAGGTCCCGCCGGCGGTGCTCGGATATGTCCACCATGGACCGGAGTACTGGCAGAGCCAGGTAGACAGCAACAGTGCGCAGACCACGTACCAGTGCGCCATTGAAGCCCCGGTAGGTTGAAAAAAAAGATGTCACTTCTTCATTTCTTCCCCCTCTTTGCTCTGTCTGTTCTTTAGATTGCTGGGCTTTGACCCCTTTCTCCCCCCCTTGGCAGTCAACTCCCCCCCCCCCCCCGCCCCTGACATTAGGCAAAAGTGCTGACGAGAAAAATTCTAATATTACAGACGTGCAGCGCAGGGCAGAATTTCGGCTCCGGCCCCATCAATCGCGCTCATCTGACGTACAGCAACACGGTTATCGCGAGCCCGCTCTTCATCCCTGCCTGTGGCGCAGTGCTCCCTTAAAGAAAGGGAAGGCGACAATGGGGGCGCACCGATTGAGCGGATGGGAGAGGCGAGACTGGAACTGGGGTGTAGTATAGGGGAGGCCATAGCAAACGAATCCGCAATATGTAGCTCAATATGGATGGGATATTCGACCTCGACAATCGTCTCTGTGAATCCGTTGAACTCCTTGCGCACCGACATCACCACTAAGATTGGCAGTGCTTGTGGCCCAGAAGAAGAGTCAGTGCCAGCCAGCCAGAACAGCAATCTAAAGTGCTTCTTCTGCGGGCACGGATCTCCAACCGGACTTTTAATCGAGACTTGCCCCCCCGTCCGTGCGTGGCGTCATGAAACCGCGGCGGGGACATCAGTCAGTTTGATCTACGACTGGCAGGTCCGTGCTGGAATACAGCGCTTCCACGTCCAAAAGTTGACGGCACTGCTGTTTGCTGTTTTGTGCATGCATCCAAGGCTTTCAGATACTCAGATGGGTTTGCCGAGGGTTAGGGTTACTCGACCCGCGCTAAGACACGCAGTAGCGCCCTCTGTTCTTTAGAATATGTTTTTTTTTTTTTTTTCAAATCATACAACGAGCTGATCCCAAAGGGGTAGCTTGCATTCGCGTTTTCCTGTCCACGCTTGGAGAAGGCTTTCCCGTGATGCTACGCCGTATTGCACCGTTGGGTTTAGGAGCTCATCTTAGGATGCCCCATTTTCCCAATTCACCCCCCCCCCCCCAATTCCTCCCCTTGTTCTTCAACACTCCCACCCCCCCCCCAGCCAGAAACCCACTTTGCCGGTGGCGCAAATTAATCTGAACTGGACCCACTTTCCGCCCATGTGAATGTGGTGGGGTTAGGTAAGTTGTTCTTGGCAGCCTTTGGCGAAATTGTGCCCGGTCGAGTTCTTGGTTTTTGTCGATTCGATCGTTCATGCGATAAATTGAGATGCGGCGGAATTTCCAAGGGGATTTTTTTTTTTTAATTCCCCAGACCGCTTGCCGACCAGCTCTATTTCACATGCAACAGAGGGAAAAAGAACGGGCGTTTCCTTCGGATTTTACCCACCTGGCTGGCCCTAGTCTCGGCAATCGTTGTTCGTTTTCTTCTTCTCCCCATGCCATATTCATATCCCATCCATGGCTTGACATCCTGTGACGCCCTTTGTACTCGGATACCTATCCAAGCTCGTCGTGGGACGATAAGTGCAACATATCCGGATCCCAGATTATATCCGCCTCCCCCCAAGCAAAACCTCCCCTTCCAGCTTTGGCCCCCCCCCCCTTCCCGAGTTTGTAATCCAGTCTACATCGACAACAAGTTTCTTTTTCTGTTTTAATTCTCCTCACAATGTTGTTCTCCTCTCTTCTCGTGCCCCTCCTCGCCAACGCGGCCGTCGCCAAGCCGTTCCGCCGCGACGGCGCCAGCATCAGCGCCGCCCTGGCCAAGATCTCGCAGCAGCTGGTCCAGATGGACAACACGCTCGACACGTTCAACGGCGGACCGACTGGGACCCTGATCGCGCTCCAGATCCAGGGCCAGGCGACGGCGCTGCAGAGCGACATTGACGGCGCCACCAACACCGCCAAACAGTCTGGTCCCCTGAGCGACGACGAGTCGGCGAGCGTGGCCTTTGCCGTCGCCTCGCTCACCACCAAGATCTACGCCGTCCTGGATAACCTCATCAAGCACAAGCCCGAGTTTGACAAAGCCATTTTCGGCATCGCGTCCGCCTCGGGCCTCGTGAAGAGCGATTTGGAGAAGCTTAAGAATTCGACGGATCTGTTCGGCGCCACTCTGACAGAGAAGTTTGTCCCGACTGTCGGCAACGTTTCTCCTCTGGTCATCTCGGCTATCGACTGGCATTTCCAGAAGGCTTTGAAAGTGTATGCGTGATTTTGGGGCTTGGGGGGGGAGGAGGGAGTTGGAGGCTAAGTGCGTGGCAAGCGGTCCGTATTGTTGGGATGTGGGATGATGCAGTAGCTGTATATATCTCGTGATGCTAATGTGATTATTTTTACGAATGAGTTTGCTATGGAATCCAATGAATGAGCGCATTTCGGTCTCTAGTTTATGCCACTTCCTTGTGTTGATGATGTGAGTGCATTCAGTAAAATGTCTTGACTACTGTAATGGATAACATGGGCACCAATATCTGTGTTGCCTCGTGCTACAGACTGATGTGAAAGCCAACCTGTGTCACCTCATGCTACACGACATGTCAGGTAACTGGAAAACGCGGAAGCCAGTGTCTAGGTTCCCCTCACCTTGCCAAATAATTTCAACGCATGAGAAATGTAACCCGAGCCACAGCCCGGAGTGCAGCGCAAAGCCTCAAACAAGACGAAGGAAACCTCGGCTGCGTTCTCATAATCAAGGTCCCTACTCGGAAAACCTCACTTGCGACTTTTGCTTCTAAGAATTCGGCCAACTGCGGATACCCCGGAGCCTGGGGTGGCTGCGAAGAACGAAGAGTCTAGACAACCTCACGACCAGACAGAAAGTCACGGGACTATGCGAAGAGGAAAATTACCCGAACCCAGCCATAGACCGGTGGATCCGGCTCAGCGTTTGTAGATGAGAGAAAGACCATTAGCGAGTGGTGAGTTTGCTGCAAGTACGGCCAGAAGAGAGACTGACCCTTACCAGCCAATCGCGCCATGTATCCCATTTCGGTACCAGTATGTTTTTTCCTGCGACAACGAAGAGGAGGCCCGGCAGCTGCCGTTATTCCATCCATTTCTGTGTCTGCCTCTCAAACATTCTGGGGTACATCGCGAGTTGGTCAGCTGATATTTTCCCTTTTTTTTTTTTTTCAACACGCCGACTAGCCAAAGTCGATGGGAATTTCTAACCCCCATGTCTCACATTCTCGGGTACCGGATAGCTCATTGACCTCGAACTAAAAACGCCAGACGGAAGGACACCATGGCGGTGTGTGCGTGTGATCGATCGGCCCCTGGCCATTCCACCCTCCGGCAATATGCTATCCATGCTCGATAGTGCTTTCTTCCCCACGGGGAAAAATTGCCGATCATGGAGACGTTATGCAGGCTTTTGGCCGGGACAAGCGCTAATACTAATAGTGTCATTGCATGTGTGCGCCCGAGGAAAAGTGGCCATTGACTAGACCTGGCTGCCTGCCGAGGAAGTCAGACACTCGCTGAATATGAGGATGGATTTCGCTGGCGCAGGGAAAGCGTCTTTTTTTACTTTCTTTTTCTTGTTGTTGTTAGGCGCTAATCCTATTGTTATTGTTATTGTTATTTTGTTGTTTCTGCTTGCCCCATGTGATGTTGTCCGTTCGCACGCACCCGAGACATGAGCAAGCGAGACATGTCCACTTCGTACTAGATTTGCCGAGGCCAACAGTTTACTGCAGATTGACGAAAGAAGGCAATAAAGCGAAATGGCCACAGAGGGCGAGTACTGTCGATCAGGCATGTCTGGCGTCAACATGGACAACGGTGTAGAGGATGCCGTGGAATTGCAACGGATATCCGGTCGTGCCCCGGTACAAGATGAAGTCGTGTTCGAAGAAGGCAAACATGGGCAATTTTGTGCGTGCCAAAGGTTTTGTGTTTGATCGCACCTACGTCGGTTCTTTGCAAAGGCGTGTGGTGGTGCATGATGGAAAAATGATGGACAGATGAAGTGGCAGTTGTGTGTGCAGCCGCCCCGCACCCCGCACCCCGCAACCCCGCATCAAACCATCATCATCACCATCATCACCATCATCAACCACCATCAATCACCATCACCACCATCACCAGCCTCCAATCGCCCCAACACGATGCCACCATCTGCAAACCCCAACAGCCCAAGCAGCGAGCACCAAGGTCCCTGCCGCCGTGGCTCCCCAGCGCAATGGGCAACACTCTCTCCTACGACACCCACGAACACACCATCGACCTCGGCGGAAGGGGCAAGATAAAGGGCCTGCAGTACGGGCAGAAAGCGCGTCGATACGCAGGCGTGCCGTACGCCCTCCCGCCGACAGGCCAGTACCGATGGCGCAAGCCACGGCCGCTGCCACCGTCCTTCTCCTACACCCAGCCTGACGGGACGCCGTTGGACGCAACGGCCCTGAAGCCGCCGTGCGCGCAGCAGGACCGTGACCTCCCAACCGGCCGGGTGAAGGAGCCGGCCGTCAAGGGGACAGAGGACTGCCTGTACGTCAACATCTGGACGCCCGTGCCCCCCGCCGCGGACCAGCAGGCCGGGAAGCGCTGGCCCGTCATGGTCTGGCTCCATGGCGGATGGTTTCAGGTCGGCGACGCGTGCCACGACGCGGCGTCGGATCCGACAGAGCTGATATCCGCAGGCGGGCTCGACGCCGTCGTCGTGGCCGTCAGCTACCGCCTCAACATGCTCGGCTTCCTCGCCTCGGAGGCCCTCCTGCTCGACAGCGGCGGCGAGGCAGCTGGCAACTACGGCCTGTGGGACCAGCGCCTCGCGCTCGAATGGGTGCGCGACACGCTCGACCGCTTCGGCGGCGACGTGCGCAACGTCACGCTGGCGGGCAGGAGCGCGGGCGCCTACGCTGTCGAGGCCCAGATCCTGCACGACTTCCGCACGCGGGCGCCACCGTCCGGCAGCCTCTTCCGCCGGGCGTGGATGGCGTCCAACGCGATCCCCGCGCAGCCCAGGACCGTCCGCGAGGCAGAGCGCCAGTTCGACGAGGTGTGTCGCTTCTTCCGCGTCCCCGACGCCCTGCCGCCGCGGGACAAGCTCGCCGCCCTCAGGGCCGTGTCCTTCCATGACCTCGTCGCCTCGCTCGACCGCCTGGAGCACCATACCTTCCGGCCCGTCACCGACGACCGCTTCCTCCATGCCGGCATGGCCGACTTCATCGCCGACGGCTCCTTCGCCGCGCACTTCGGCCGCAGCGCCATGAGCCTGCTCATCGGGGAGGTCGCCGACGAGGAAACCCTCTACGCGCAGTTCAACGGCCCGGCCGAGCCGACACTCCTCTCCTTGAGGCTCCAGACGGAAAACTACTACGGCCCCGCGACGACCGACAAGCTCCTGGCCCAGTACGCCCTCCCCGCGACGCACGCTCTCGCGGAGTGGAAGCACGCCTTTGGGCGCATCATCGCTGACGGCCAGGTCCGCGCGTCGAGCAGATATCTCGTCGACGCGCTCTCGAGACGCGGCGTCCCGACGGCGCGCATCTGGCGGTACAGGGTGGACTACCGGCTTTCGTTTATAGACGAGAGCGTTGCGCCCTTGGACTATGGCGTCTCGCACGCCATGGATGGGCCGTTGTGGAAGTGAGTCTGCGCTGTTGGTGACCCCGTGTCGCTGTGCTGTTTGTCCGGAACTAACTTTTTTGTCCAGCTACGCTATTAATCAATTGCCTACCGAGGAGGAGCGCGTCATGATGCGCGAATGGGTCAAGATCCTGGCTGCTTTTGTGAGGGGCGACGAGGGGTTTGACTTTGGGACTAGGGAGATTGATGATGTTGTCGTTCTGACGGACCAGGGAACCATTGTGGTGGAGAAGGATGCGAGGTTTGCAGAGTTGCGGAAGCTAGGTGAAATCTTCTCTCGTTGAAGTAGTTTAAATTACGACAGGCACTCAACATGATGTATCTCTGCCCCAGCAATGTATATATCTCAACCCATGACGCTCTAAAATATGAGGTATAAGAACAAAAAAAATAATAATAAACAAGGACAAAAAAAAACAGGAAAGGGGGAAATAACGCTTGGTTTATTAAACGCAACGACACAAATCGGAGCTACAACAGCCCAGCCCAGCCCAGCTGGCTCAGTCTCTCTCAAGCTCATCCTCGACCTCATGGAGATACTTCCCAGGAAGACGAACAGCATGGTCCATGGCCGACGGCAGGCCTCTGTGTCTCCCTCTCAGCATCACGGCACAGAGCATCAGCTTGCTGGCGCTCCTCCAACCGCCAGCAAAGCTGTAGTTTTTATTCGGCAGACCGACAGAAATGCCAACGCAGCCATACGCAGACACGACCTCAAAGACGATGTTGAAGACACTGTATGCAACCGGGTCCCTGGAAAAGTTTGGTGACTCGATTATTGTAATGATGAAGACTGCCAGCGCGAGCGCCCAGATGTCATGGGCCAGCTGGCCTCTTACCTGTTGAGAGAGGAACACGTACCGCGACTCGGCCTTTGTCGCAGCATATCGAACATGCAGGCCTTCGGTATTGATAGACTGCGGCTTTGCGGCGGAAAAGATGCCTAGCGACTTTTCTTCCAACACGTTTGAGTGCCGCATGGTGATAATGACGGGGAAGGCAGAAATGTACATCATGATAACGTACAAGACGAGTAGTCCGATGTGCAGTTGCGCAATCGGGACTACGTAGAAGCCCCCCGCTCGGACAGCTGGGCAATTGGACAATTGGCGTAATCAGCGACCAAAGTTACAGCAGAAGGAAGCCGGTGGAAGACTAAAGATAAAAAAAAAGATAATACAAGGTGCACGAGGATACGTACCAATGGCCTGAAAGAGCCCGTCCATGCGTCGTGGTCCCGGTGGTATAGCATCAATCACCGGATTCCCTATGTTTAGAAGTTCAAAGGCTGCCCAGTCAACACCATTGAGCAAGACAACCATGAAGACAAGCCACCACGTATGGCGCGTCGGAAACAAGTGTGTGTAGACTCGACGGGGGTATCTGAGGATGTAATCAACTGCCAGTCTCCAGCCCGACACCCTCGGCCCAGCAGGTGCCATTCTCAGGATTCTAGACATGGCCAAGAATATGAGTCGAAGTAGAACAGGGTACGCCGTGTTCCCTGCAAGAATCATGAGGCCCATGGTGATAAGCACGTAGTAAGAACCTTGATACGGCACCACATTTGCATCAAGCAAGGACATTCCGGAGTTGTTGAATGCCGAGACCCCGTTGAATATGCCGAGCCACCAGGGGTTGATGCTATTCGCAAGTGCTGGGCCGGATAGATTGGCGGCGATCCAGGCTCCCAGACCCAAGCAGCCAAGCAGCTGCCACAGGACAGAATAAAGTGGTACGACAACGGACAACAAGCTGAGGGCCTGATACTCGACGCTACTGACATGTTTCCGCTGCTCGCGCGAGAGGTTCACAAAATTGCCGTTGCATCCGACGCTCTTCCCGCTCAGGAAGATGAGCGGATTGGACTCTACATTCCCGCGAAAGTTTCTGCTTCCGGATACGCGTGGGTTCTTGGATGGATTCCCAACTGACCCTCCCCTCGAACCTTGGATCGCTGCATCCTGACTTGTCGACTGTCGTCTCGACCTCAGTCCTTCACTGGTTGAGATTGGGAGCGGACCATCTCTAGCCCCCTCAGCCTCGGGCACCTCAGGACTGCCCATTTGACGTCGTTGACTCAGCTCCATCTCCAGGGCGTCTGCCTTCAACAGCTTCTTGAAGGAGTTTTTGCGAATTACCACGAGCCATATCGATACCCATATCGAGCCACCGCACAGAATCAAGAAGAAGAGAAGCGTCTGCTGCCATGTTGTCAATGTGCTCAGGTCGACCGTGTTAAGGCCGGCTTCGGTGATGGCGGACACAACCAGGAACAAGCTGTCAACGTATCCGATGCTGAAGCCGGGGTCTGATGATGCCCACAGGATGACTGAGCATATCAACGGCACCAGGATAAAGTATGCATAGTGAATCGAGATAAAGTTGACGTGTGGTCTGCCAAGTCGGACTACGGTACGCCAAGACATGACAGGGGTCGCATGCATGTCGCGACCCTGGAGCGAGCGGGAGATGGAATTGTGATGGTCAGGCCCTAGAAAGTCGGACTTTGCGGGGCATAGCCGATGTCGTCTTGAGAATTAAAGGTCCGGCCCAACGAGAAAAGGAATGAACCTTGGTACTAGAATAAACAACATGAGGTTTGGTGTCGCTAGTAAGGAACCTGGCGTGGTTCCACTTTTACGCGTTTCCATTTGGTTAGCACAGAATTGTACGAATATACCATGATTGTGAATGGCAGATGTCTGGTTAGGGTGCTGAGCCTATCCTTTTCCTGGTGATGAAGGAGGAGACTGATGATGGGGCCGAGCAACGATGGGCAATGGATTATTCGTATTGAGCTTGATCATGACGATGGAAGACTTGGTGAAGATTCCAGCGAACTGAGCGACGCCGCAGACGAGTTGGATGTTGGCTTGGGCAGTTGGATAGCGATTCGAGTGAGAACGAAGACGAGGATGATTCTGATTCCTCTGACTCGCTCCCAAGGAGCGAGTCATGGAAAAGAAAGGCTCTTGCTGAGGACTACGTGCAGCAGGTCCTGGATTCATTGCCAGGAGTCATTGGCAGACTGGTTGACATTTCTCAGCACCTTCATTTGCCGGTCGAGCAGGACCCAGGACATCTTTTTCTCCAATTGCTGCATCGTCAGACAATCCAACGGTTCGTGACTGACGGGGCAATACAAAACTACCGCGGATGAGTGGGAGTGGTTGCACATGTCTGTATTCTGTACGGAGTGATCCGTGGCAAATTAGCTTATGATTACCAGAACGAATGAAGACGCGCAGACAAGCCCAATTCTAGCCCGTCAGTAACGGCCGCGAAATCGAAGGCAGACGAGGTACATACACGCGCTCACAGAAACAAACAAACACACAATCTCTCTCTCTGTCTTCTTCACCCAACAAGGCTCCCTCCCCCTTCCCTGCCGGACATCCAGTACGCATATTCTCGTTCTGGCGTGTATCGTCTGTTGACCGGCTGAACACCCAGGATCCAACCTAACAATGCTCCCACCGACAGAATAAAGTGTGACAGTACCCAGTCTGCTATGGCCAGGGTCTGCACCGGAAAAAGGTTGACTTTCCGCAGCCTGGAGCTGGGCAGGTTGAAATACACAGGGATATTGTCCAGATGAGCGAAGATGACCATGAGATTCAACTTTATCCAGATGGCGAGCAGAAACTGTGCAACCGGTGCCGGGCAACGAAGGAGGAAGCCGTGCATATGCAACAGCTTGGGGGCGTCGAGTATGACACCATTGAGATTCCAGAAGAACAGGGCCTTCTCCCCATCCGCCGGAACCGATCTCTCAATCACGACAACCTCTTCGCCTCCTGACTCTGCGCGTTGCCATTCATGCCAATCGAATTTGACAATCTTGATCTCAGGCTGGTGCGTGTCCGACGCGGAGATGATGTCTCTCCTGTCCCCCACACGTACTATAATACTCCCCTTCACAACTTTGAGGTATTCAGTGTGGCCCTCGTGCCAGTGGAGGCCGCTGGACCACGTCGAGCTTGGCGGAAGTGAGATGATGACCTGGTCTGGCGACGTGAGATCATACGTCACGCCTTTGGGAAGCGCTCGCGTTATCACTGTTGGGATTTGGTCTGCTGCCATGGTACGTCAAGCGGCACGTCAAATATGCGACGGCTTCTGCTAGGTGATTTTGAATATCTGGCCAAACGGCGAATGCTTGTCGTGGCGTATCTAGAATGGGTGAGATGGTGTTTACGGTCCAAGGTCACTTCGACATGCCAGCCAACCCACTTGACATGATGGCGCTCAATTGGTCGACCTCAATGATGCTGTGGCTGCACCCATGGCTGGGACAAACGCTCCTACGGCAAGTAGCTGGTCACAACTTCCTTCTCTTTGGGGCCGTACCATATGGACTTGCATTGGCAGTCCACGACATGTGTGCATAATTCTGTACGTTCCGGGCGCGCTCGACCTCGTCCGGGAAGGGATGGAGAGTGACGCTGAACAACGACTTCATTGCACTATCCCCTGCAGGAAAGCTAGTCTCAGGTCCGCCTACCAGCCAGGCTATACCTATCGAGGTACTTTATCTCCGCCTGAGGTGGGGCATATTTGTCACTTAACACCATTACGAACAGGGAAGGAACTACCTGTTCTGTTCTGATATGCTCCGTTCTTGCTCACGACGAGTTAATTTCTCGCGACCCTCCCAGATCAAGCTAGGCGACGTCGCACTATCCCGTCCGCTGTCCTGGTTCAGCATGACGATAATCTAGATGTTCCCCAACAAAGCGAACAAGACTGGGATGGCCAGCACCAGCACTCTTTCCAGCAGGCTGTCAAGAGCAACTGAGGTTGCTGCCAAGACGCTACGTGCCTCGAGCATCCGAAGGGCACTACTAGTACGACAAACCTCGCCCCATCCCCCTCAACGTCTTGTAGAGCGATGTCGCTATTCATGGAATCAGCACGAAGAAATATACGGTTCAAAGCACTGTCGGTCACCTGTTCGGGCGAAAGGCGGCGAAATGTTACGTCTGGGGTTTTGCTGCACATGTCTTCCTGCAGCAAATGGGAGGCTGCATAGTAGGCCATGCAACAGAGAGCTGTCGTTCAGAGACTACCAGCCGAGTCTCGTCCCAGGACTGTTCAATTTCTAAAGCTAGTCTTAGTCTTGTCTAACGGGTGTTCGCTTGGCCCAAGTTGCTCAATCAGACTCTTTGACAAGCTGAGACTCGAGCCCGAACGAACGAACGTACGATATCCAACCCGTCGTCTTGAGCTAAGCAAGAACCTGTCCAAGCACATGCTTTACCTCCAGGAAGCAATTAAACATGATCAGACTTTGGCAGCTTCTTTGGCCTTCTTATACCAAACTTGTCGCCTTCATTCTCGGCCGAGGCATAATTCAAGTACCACTAGACCACTGGTCAAGACATGCAGCCACACAACACATCAACAACTGATCCGTTTCTCACTCTGCGTAATTGACGGCTTGTTTGAGGTCGACCAATCAATCGTCTTTTGACCCCTGGCTTTGCCTCCTGTGCCGAGATCCATTTGAAGTCACCGCAGAGCATGACACCTTGATGGGATCGTTCTTTTGTCAGTCTGCACTGGTGACATAGCGCAAATGGACGTCTTCCGATTCGGCTTTAGCTCCTACTGAGACCGGAGTACATGTTCAGGTAGGTGTTGGCTGCACTGGGTTGTTTCGGTTAAAGTCCCCTGCAAGCAGCGGACCCATATGACGTATTGCGCGTTTTCGACATGTCTTCTGATGCTGCCTTCTCCACCAAGATAATATTAACCAACAAAGACACAAGACTACAGGGCACTCCGTACAAAATCCATTTCATCTGAAACCTCGCCACGCTGTCATTAATTTCCGAATCCTTTCTGATCCGGAGCATACCATGGACGCTGTCCTGTTTGCAGACCGCAGTACCACCATGCCAACATAAACATACACTACAGACACCTCCGCCCGCTTGCGATGCAACACTTGAAAGGAACTTTCGATGAGACGTTCGTGAAAATGTCGCCAACAACTTCTCGATGCACCATCACATGGTTGGCTCTTCCGCTTCATCACTTTATACCATTCAGCCTCTGGCTTCCACCTAGGCAGAAGGTCTTCGTGTCACCCAACTCATATTCGAAGCCACTCTGGTGGGTCGGCAAATGCCAGCATCAGATTTGGCGAGAGTTGGCCAACGTGATATTTGAAACAATATTTTGACAAAACAATGCATCCCCAAGAGGCCACTAGGCTGGACAATGACCAAAGAAAGGCGGTCAAAAAAGGTCGCCACATATTCGGGCAGTTGTTCACCGAAGAGTGAAGATGATTGATCTGTGCTCCATTTACGTTCTTTGCTATAGAGCGCGAAAGAGACCAGCCGTGTGTTCCGCTGCACAGATCGATCATGTTGTGTAGGTGTTGGCGAAGAGCACTATTAGTGAAAAGGTTACAGCTCACCCAAAGGTTCAACTAGTCTGCCCTCAAGGCTCGGTACACCGGTTAGTGCCTAGTTTATCCGTCCAAGTGCGAAAGAAACATGATCACTCCTTCATGCTCCCAGAATGATATGGGTCCTCCATTAAGTTGAAAAGTCAGTCAGTGTTGCAACTTTCGGGATCATCGGGAATACCTAGATCTTCCAATGCGAATCATCTACCACCAGACTCCCATACAACAACCAAATCTGAGAGGATCTCCGAGACAAGAAAATATGCTGGCAATGCCATGCAATGTGATACGTCTTTTTGCAGTCTGCTCCGTATCATAATCATGCAAGTTTCCGCTGCGAGTTTCTCGGGTATTTCTGATTAGTCCTTGTTCCCCGCGACAGAGTGGGTTTGTTCAGTAATTCCGAGGTATGCTGTACCATCATTTAACCAGGCCTATACTACAGGCTAACGAAATATTCCAGCATCTCAGGGTATTTTGGAGCGCCCCATCCAGTGACAGGATCCCACCCTGGGGCGGCCGAGAAGCCATTATTGCCACAGGCACTGGGAAGTGTTTTCCCATCCGTACTTCCCAGTCGCTGATCCCCCTTGGTGACATCCGCGACAATGGGCTTCTTAAAGCCACAAGTCTGGTATAAAGCCGGGTTGATGAAGCCGACGGGGTTCTTGCCAAGCTTCAGGCGCTTGTCGTTTATGCGGTTGAACATGGCAGCCACGATGGGCGTCGACATAGATGTGCCGCCGTCCTTTACCATATTTCCTCGCCAGACGATGATTGCGTTGTCGCCCACGGCGGCAATATCGGGACATGCCCGGCCATTGCGGTTGTAGATGCCTACATGGTCGGGGATGACTCCATCCGTGGTGTTGCATGACGGGGAGTGGGAGTAGTGGCGGAGGTGCTGCCGACGGCATCATCTTGCCATGGGGGCCTGTCGAAGACGTTACTGAAGCCACCGCCCGAGGAGAAGGACGTGGTCGTAGTCTCCTGGTCACCGACTTTGCTGCCCCGGGGGAGGGTCGTCGCTCCGACAGTGGTCACGAAGGGACAAGAGGCCGGGAAGCTCGGCACGAAGATATTGTGATTAGGGCCCAGGCAGGTTCCAACGCGTGGTGCGACTCCTCTGTCGCCGCTTGAGACGAACACTGAGACTCCTCCTAAGCCGAGCTTCATGAACGTGTGGCAAGCGCGCTGGGAAAATAAAATGAAAAAGTATGTTAATCGATGGCATATGCTTTACTTTATGCATCTCGTTTTCGAGACGTCATCCGGGCATGCAGAACAACGTACCTGGGCGATTTTGGTTGGAAAGTAGTACTCTCGACCGCTGAACGACATGGATATGACATTGGTTGGCTTAAACGTATTGCACGCCTCATCGGGGACTTTGTAGGGGTCCTGGGAGCAGAAGTCTTCGTCGATGGCGTCGAGGAAGGCGAGCAGCGGTGATTGCTGTGTCTTGATATGGAATTGAGTCGTGCGCTGGGGGTAGACGAGGGGGGTGGCCATCTCGAGGTCGAGATCCGGTTCGCTGCCAGCCTGGTCAGGACAGGTGGGAGCAGTAGCCCCGTTGATGAGGGCGAGTTCCGGTCCCGTTCCAGCCGGGATGTCGAGCCCGGTGAGCCTGTAGAAGCCATCCAGGTCTTCTTGGGCGTACGATTCGTCCAGAGCCTCGAAGACGCCGAGTCGGTTCCTCTTGTCGGACAGGGTGGCAACGAGCATATTGTACATGGCCTCGATGCACTGAGGCGTCACGTACTGGTCACCGTTGTCGGTGCCCATTAGAGGCAAACGAAAAAGTCAGCATTCTACGATTTCGCCTTTTCCCAAGAAATTTTTTTTCTTGGTCTCGGCCGCGGATTATCGGGCTAGTAGCTGTGTCCTCCTGCATGACATACTTAGAAGTGGCTTGATAGCGTCCTTGTCCTCCTTGGACATTAACTGTGAAGTCTCTTTGACGGCACGAAGCTCTCTTCTCTTGTCCGAGTCCTATTGCCGCTACTGGCGAACATGATGCCCGGCAGAACAAAGTCGACGAAAGGAGCAACGTCTGCAGGCAGGCTGTACTCGTCGGTGCCGATGTGCTCGTCTTTGGATTGTGGATGCTCATATACATGATAGTCGGTCTTGAGTAGCGACTCGAGCTTGGTGACGGTCGTCTCGAATCTCAGCCATCCTTTCGTCTTGGCCAGGCCGATCTTGTCCTCCCAGGATGCCAGACTTGAAGAGCCATGCCTTGACAGTGCCAATCATCTCCTCAGAGGGCGCGAAAAAGTCAGCAACTTGGCGGGCGTCGTAATGCTGGCTATATTTGGCCGACTTGGGATCCGAGCTACCCGGGAACGCATGTCAGCCCCGTCGCTATGTGGTCTTCTAGCAGATATCTCGACTCACACTTGGAGAATGTAGTCCATGGCTTTGTGCAGGCTGGATTCCTCTGGCGCAATGCTGACGGGGACCGTCTGTTCGCCGTCGGCAGCCTGGCGCTTGTTCCCTCCCGTCGAGGACGCTGCATCACGCTTCTCGTGGACAACGTGTGGGAGCCCGAGCGTAGGGCAAGGCCCAGGCCGGCGAACAGAAGAAGACTGCCTTTCATCACTAAACTCACGATTTTTCTCTCGGGAACAGCACAAGATGATTGTTGTCCCGTGAGGTAGTAGGGGCGTCCTCTCAAGGTCGTCCCTTGTTATACCACCCAGATTCTCAGCGTCCTCATCTGCCGCATCCCGGACCACGAACGTTGATCCGTTTTTGCGCACAAAAGACCCTCTTCCGTGGCGCCCCTGCTCAGATGCAACCCTGTCCTCGAGAATAAGATGCGCGAGGGCGCACTCTAGGTGCCGAGAGTCTTGGGCAGAGCACCGTACCGGTTAACGCCATGCAGAGTGTGGGGGAAATAGACATTGGTGAAGTACGATATCTGTTCCGTGTAGTTGGGCGAGAATGAGTTTGATCTACAGATTACACATATTCAAGGTGAGAACAAGCTAAGCAACACAGTTAAGCGTAAGTTCCCACTTGTAGCCCCCCACGTCTATACATGTCATTGCAGGCTTTTACTAGTCTTCTATTCTATTTTGTAAGTGCTGTCCATTCAAACATGATGAGTGCAGGCACAATACCCCGATGATGTAATCGACAAGCCTGTTATCCACCGATAGATAGACAAGGTAGCTACTTAGGTGGGCACGGTCTGTATCGAATATGATTGGCTCCAAGTGTACACCACTCGCATCACTACGAACGTCTCGCCGTCTTTAGAGCTAGTCGATCGGTTCATATCTGCCGCTTAAATCTTCAGCAACACGCAACCCATCAGCCTCTCCATTTGCAATCATCTCGTCTAGCTGCGACGTCTCCAATGAAACTTTATTTATCCAAACATCTTGCAAGCTACTCCAGGCCCGTCCTCATCAAAGCCAGTCTATGCATACTACATCAAGCCTCATCTTTCGCCATGCTCTCTTCCTCCCTTGTTTGACTCCCGCGAGGACATGCATGTCGACACCACCAACACTTCTTATTTCCCGCCCTTTTTCTGAACAGGCTGGCCCGAAAGCATCTGCGAGAGGATGAAATGGCTGACGTCTTCATCCGCCCAATAGCTCATGTGCGATGCAATGGTGTTGATGGGGTTGAAGTCCAACGCACTTCTGTCGTCGCAACAATTAGCAATCCCCGAGTATTCCGAGCTGCGCAGTTATCCATATGACTTACTCCTGAATGCTGTAATCAACGCGACCGTTCCGGTTGAGAGCGCGCACTTTGGCCTCCTCTATTCGCATTCTGCGAGCCTTGCGAGATTCCTTGTTGAAATGCATAATCTCGTCGCTGCGGTGCACCGTGTCATGGCGCTTCTGGAACGTGGAGTATAGTGTTTCCAGCTCGTCGTCAATGAGCGTTACCGAGTTGCCGTTGTCGCTCACGCGCCGGCCCCTTACCGCCTCTGCCGCCAGCTGTCTCTTCTTCTCATCTGACACCTCTGCCGCCTCTTGGCTCACATTTGCGCCATTCTTGTCTGAAGACGCTTTCTGGTACTCCTCTGCCGTCAATCTCGCGACTTCTTCGTTGCTGATGCCGAGACTTCTGTTGAGGATGTTGCTGGCAATCCCGGCGCTCAAGCTAGACCACAAGTCACTCACACTCTGTCCTACCTTGGCTCCAATTCCCGTCAAACTCTGCGGCGCGACGTTGCCAAATATGCTCTTCTTGGTGTATGGCAAAGCCTGCGGCTTCAAAGACTTCATAGCACCAGATATGAGCGGCTCCATCCTGTAGCTGACTGGATCCGATGGGTGGAAAATGTTGAAAAGCTGCCCAACTTTTGGTGACGAGACTGATTTAGTCGGTCCGCCCACAGCAGAAACGTCATCGAGTCCTACGCCAGCCGGTGCTGCGAGGAATACATCATCCATACTTTCCGAAGTAAGTGGGCTTTCTGGAGCCACGCCAAGAGGAGTATGCCGTGCAGCTATCGTCCTGCCTCATGAGTTAGTAACAGAGCCATGACCTCCCTTACGGCACGTATAAACACACCGTCCCTTCAACATCTGAAATAGACCCACTGGAGAGCCCAGACAGAAGAAATCATGCGTTGCAAAGTCAAACTCCAGCTCCTCGCCCCTGGGCCTGATTTCGGGCCTGCTGTGTGATGTCGGCCAGATCCGTAATGATTGCATTGTGTCATCGAAACACTGCTTCTCCCGCTGTTTACATAAGACATCGAAAAAAATCGCAGAACCCAGAGAGTGACCCATGAGATGCACTTTGCCCTTGAAGTATGGGTTTCTCTCTCGAAAAAGCTTCAATATACGATTGGTCTCTGCAACTACAATCCGAGATATTTCTTCCCGGTACGAGCTTTGGTACAGAAGTACATCAAGGGCAAGGTCAGAAATAAGCGAACGAGCGAATGCCACCCCTTCTACCGTTATGTCTTCAAGAGAAGGATCTGTCAAACGTGTCAGCAAGGCGAGGGATCAGGCGTATTCTAACAGAATCAAAGCTAACATTCATCCTCATCGTCCGCCGCGTCGCCCAGATCGTGCTCGCCTCTCTTGTGACGTTGTCTTGGAAATTCAATCAAGTGGCGCCAACAAACCGGGAGTACTTGCACCCTGCAGTTTCCTGGGCCAGCGCCAAGCTCCGCGTTCAGTGCTTTTAGATCAGCCGAGTTACTGTATACCGACTTGATTGTCTTGCGCAAGACGTTGACATCATGCACGAAATTCACACTTTCCATACTATCAGGGGCGAGTTAGTCATACGATCCGGAAAAGGTTCCACAGCTCACCACGTACCGCAAACCGAGCCGCTGACCAATACCGTGTGTGACAAGAACCAAGTGCTCAATCACCCGATTCTGAGCTTCACCGGCCTGGGCGTTGTAATCATCCTGAATTTCCTGTTCATCGAGCTTCCTGATTTGCTCTGCTTTCTCTTCCGCGCTTCGGCCCTCGCCTTCTATCAAGGACGATATCTGGCGTTGTTGAAGTTTTGTCTCTCCATGCTGTGATTCGTCCATGGTAGATTTTTCATAACCTAAATCGCCAAAAGAATCTCGCGATGTTAGCGGTGTGGATCTCTTCTTCAGCAACTTCTGCTGACGCTCATCCAAGCCGGGTATGTCGAGAGTCGCATTCGACGGTTTTTGATATTCCTTTTCTTTGGCCTTCTTTGGTTCCGAGTAGCCGCGGGTGAGCTTGACACCGCTCATGTAGCCGCCGCCGGCAAAACGCTCATAGACCGAGGCCGCAACCCATGACAACATTCCATCTGTAGTCATCCAGGCCGTCTTATCGTCCTCGTATGTCGCAACATTGTTCATGTATGCGCCAAAAAGTCGATATGTTGGTAGTTGAGGCTGACCGGGAGCATTTGGTGGTTTGGATGGATCGGCGGCAGTGCCAGAGATCGGCTGATCTGCTGGTTCCGATTGAGCACCTTTGAGTGTTCCAGATACGTCTTTACTTTCGAATTTGCTTCGTGATCGGACTGATACCATCCGTCAATATGAAGATTATATTTCTCACCCGCGGTTACGAACCTGTCAGCCATGGCTTTGTTTTCAAGTAGCCCTTGGACTAGATTAGTACGCGTCCATTCTGAGAGCGCTCAACATGGCCTTGAAAGAGGTGAATGATTCCTACCTCTTCTAACTGAGCGGCAAGGTTCTCTTCACAAGGCCTGAGACCGGAACTCTCCTGAAAAAACCAAGTACCACGGCGCACTACCACAAGAAAGGGCCATTAGCAGCCTGGCGTTCAGTCGAAGCACCATAAGACCTACCTTCATAAACCGGGCCTAGCCAATAAACAGGAGCTAGCTCTCGTTCCTCGATATTTACGTCGAAAAGGTAGTCTTCGGCTACAGCTACCTGAGTATGGCCTTCTGTATTGCTAAAGGAGGTCGATTTTCCAGATTTTGGTCGCTTTACAGGTCGATCCTGATAGCTCTGGAAAGGCTCCTGTTCCTCTTCAGCGGCTTCCAATAGCTTCTGATATCGAGCCTCCACCCTTTTAGAATCTGACTCGGAAAAGGCAGAGAACTTCTTTGGTCTTGCAGCTGGCTTCGCAGCCTTTTCTTCCTCGCTGGGCCCCTTGATCAGCTTTGGCTTTCTCTTTGGAACCTGTACACCCGTCAGCCAGTTCATTTAATGATATAGAGAAGTTGGGGGCGCGGTTCGCTCGTTCTATTCAACGTACATCAACCGCATGAAACCATTGGACATTCAGCCGGGGGCAGTGTTTGGGGTATGTACGAAAGCTTTGGCCATAGAGCGGTGTGATGCTATGATCTCCAGGAGCTGCTGTTGCCGCCGCCGCCACCGCTGCATCCTTTTTGTTATCGGTACTTGGAGTCGGGGTTTGGGTATATGACCACGGATTAATAGAATCCACTGCACTACTTAGGTATGACTTTTCAGGCTTCTTGTCCCCTGTCCCTGAAGGCATCTTGCTTGATGGACTTCTAGACGATAGCCATGCGCCAACTTGTACGGCACTCTTGGCGGCGGCAGAATAGAGGGTTAGAGCTGACCGGTGCTGGGATAAGAAGCACCTAGCTCCAGCTCGTTGCGCCAACGTGGTAACTTGTGCTGCCCAGGGCTGGGCGAGAATTCTGCCACGTATGAATAACTGTCCGAGGCGTCGGTGCGGAAATCGCGCGCATCGGCTGGTACTCTGGGGTCAATAGCATCCGGAAGGGAAATGGCCATCGTGTCGTGAACAGTCAAGCAAGAGGCCACGGTGTGCATGGCGGAGGACGTTAGTTTCGTAAGTACCGTGCGTCCTATGCGGACCGTGGACGTTTGTTGAGGTTGATTGGTGCGTGGGTGGCATTGGCGCACATGGCAACTGATTGGACGACGTCACTCGCATGTCATCGAACTTTTGGAAACCCCACTCACTACTGGCGCCTCCTACCCAGGGCAGAAGAGCTCTTCAATCAAACGTCTTGTTGTCTTGAACTCTAGTCTCGGTCAACTCCTGATCGGGTATAGATAGTGTGTTGTCGTAGAAAGACAATTGAGTACAATTTCATTTTTAATCTAATTCTGTTTCATCAACACCAGACGCCTGTCCTCTCTCTCGGCCATTATCGGTAAAAAATTGGGATTTCTTCGTGCACGTCAATTCAGCCGACATTAGGTAGCATATCGCTACAAGCTAGCCTCGCCACCCTTCTGCTCGTAAATGTCTTGTTGTCTTATCAGACAGAACTTGAGTCTAGAACTTCCAGGTATCAAGGAGTCAACACACAGGAATCGACCAGAGCAGCCAGCGAGCCTGGATTCTGTTTCGCAATGGCTTCAGCAGTTCGACCTTGGCGGTACCTCAAAGCTCGAATATCTTCATCTAGCTGGACATTCAGTCTGTCCAATTCAACACCTTCGGCCGTTTGTCGGACAAATGCCTCGGTCCGTGCACCAACTTATTCTTTCGGCCCCGGGCGGCGCGCATGCACCCGTATAGGGTAGGCGCCTACCCTAGACCTCCTCCCGCATGGATCCGGGCTGCTGCGGGAAGTGGTGCTGGGCACTATAGAGATCTAGCATAGGAACCAGGAGAGGCAGGCGCTAGGGCGGGCAGGTCTAGGGTAGGCACCTACCCTGGAGCCGTCAGCGCCCAGAGCTGAGGAGCCCTAGTGTTACGGCCCAACCAGCGGCCTGGCAGAACATCGGTCCGAAGAAGACCGATCAACCAATTACATTGCTGCTTACTACTCTACTAGTAAGCAGAAGAGGCAATTACTACTTAACAGGAGTAAGTAACACTACTAATTACTACTATTACTAGTAAGTACTTAGCTATATAAAACCTTGTTACCTAGAACTATTTTCTTAGCTAGTCTTTAATAGAATTATTAGTTATAATTATAATTATAACTTAGCATTATATTACTTAGCTTAAACTACCTTATAGTTCTACTTATATAAACTAACCTTAATTGTTATATATTAAAGACTTTTATTTAGAACTATACTATATTACTTTAAGTAATAACTTAATATTGTTAAAAATAGCTCCTTAGAATTCTATTAATATACTAGTTAACAAGAACAATTAAGTAATAGTAAATAAAATTATAGCTTTTTAATAGCTAGTTACTACCTTTTAATAGTAGAACTAACAACTAAAGAACTTTAGTAAAATTATTAAGCTTAAAAACCTAGGATTGTTTAAAGGAACTTTAAGAATACTTTAAGAATTCTTTATATAGCTTTAAGCTTATTACTACTTTTTCTTAAATAAAATATTTAAAGCTTACTAAAAAGTCTTATATATTAAAGAATACTTTATAAAGGTAGTATTAGTATAGTTTAAACTTATTATAAAGGATTACCTTAATAACTTTTACTAAAACTAAGAAAAAAAAGACTTAGTAGATCTTTAAGGATTATAAAAAATTTAAAAAAGAACTTAAAAAGGCATTTAAAATAGTAGATAAAGTATAAGCTATTATCTATTACTTTAATAACTTTTACTAAAAAGGATTAGTATTAAACTACTATAGTATAATTCTACTAGTTAGCATTATAACTAAATTAAAACAATAAGCTACTAATATTAGCTTTCTTTAAAGGACTTAAAGAAAAAGTAAAAGATAAACTATATAAGGAAGATATACTAGAAACCTTGTTAGATTATA